>BJCM01031378.1:0-20170 GCA_018326385.1 Flaveria bidentis | reverse complement strand
TAAACTTCAAAAATTATAACAATTATAAACATTATATGAAAATCTTAAAAACTTAACAATATATAAATTTAATATAATATAACTGTAAGGCCCCGTTCCCGGGACGCTTACACTTGGGTTCTCATCGCACATAAAACATATAATTACATTCGTATTACGAAATGTTGCAGCGGAAACATTCAAAAATGACATCACATTTCATTATAAAACCTTTGCCAAATAATACATCGTCAATGAATTACAAAATACAGTGTTGCATTATATCACAAAAGCGCTATATAAATGGATGCCATCCCAAATGAGCCGAGTAGCCGCCTCGTGCCATCCTCAGCAACTATTACCTGCCAACTGGAAACACATCAAAGTCAGCGTTGCTGAGTGAGTTCTAGTTTTATAAGTAAACATACTTTACTTCCATAAAACCGTTCTTTACTTTCCTTCAAAATCATACTATACTTTACATTCGTTCGTGATCATACATCGTACGTACATACAGATAATATCATTATTATCTTCTTTAATCTTTCATGCCTCATTCTTTACTTTTCCTTTCTGTCAACCATAAACCCTTCCCTTCTGTTCATGGTACTGGACCTAGGCCTATCATAGACCTTCTATAGTGGTGCATCGCACCTCGTGGTCACAGTACCTAGGGTAAGATTTAGGTATACTATGCAATACCTTTCTGTTCATGGTTCTGGACCTAGGCCTCTCATAGATCTTCTATAACGGTGCATCGCACCTCGTGGTCATAGTACCTAAGGTATGAATGCAGGTGTACCATTGCCATATGCAATACCTTTCTGTTCGTGGTTCTGGACCTAGGCCTATCATAGACCTTCTATAACGGTGCATCGCACCTCGTGGTCACAGTACCTAAGGTATTCAACAATAGTTTTATGCAAATAGCCAATCACAAAGAAAGACCCCGATGTACATGCCATGCTTACCTGACTATCTTCACTTTCATTACTAGTTAATGCATGCAATCTTACTTCATGTTCCTATTTCTTTATCTTTCACTTTACGTTACATAATACTTCATTTCATTCATTAACATTCAACGTAAAGCCATAGGAAATATAAACATACACCATAACAAGGAACATAACATACACAGGCATTAACATCATATAGGGCAACATCATAAATACATAACATGCATAATCATGCAACATCATCATCATCATGCCCAACATGCTCTCTAAGGCCACAACAGTCATCTTACATGCTCTTACGGGAACCTTTACATCAAAACTTACATCTGACCTTTCCCCTGAAAGTCAGAAGTCAAACTACACTATCCTCGGGTGCAACAGCCTTATACATGCGTATGGACAGCCTTCAGTCGCATGGCCTCCATGCGACTGAGCATCATTCGATTGAACCAATGCGGATGAACACTCATGCGAATGAACACCCAATCGTGCGAATGGACCAATGCGAATGGACCTTATGCGAATGGAACTAATGCGGATGAGCACCTATGCGACTAGACCTCAATCGCATGACCTCCATGCGACTGGCCTTTCAATCATGCGAATGGACCCCATTCGTACCCTATTCGGCCGTATGGCCTCCATTCGGCCTCCATTCGGTCGCCTAGCCTTAGCTGATGCAGAATGCAGTTCATCCCAACTGCAGCCGAGGGTTTTCGGCCTCCAAACTCATCTAAACCCATTTTAAGCCCAAATCGACCATCCTAAACCTTATGGATGCATACCACAACACCATTCAAGCACACATAAGCTCACAATCAAGACTCAAACGCATCGTACGCAGACATACACATACACAAATGGGTCAAACATGCACACACTCAAAAACCCGATTTTAGATGTGTTCCAGCCCCAAAATCGTTTAAAAACAAGTAAAAGAGGGGTCCTAGAACTCACACAAATGACCACGACGAGTAGAGCTTCGATTTGACTCGCTTCTCGACGATTTTGGTTACTCAAACCAACCCGAACCAACACTTTTCCTCTTTTCTTCCTTTCTCTCTTCTCATCTTTCTTTGGCTGATTTTGGTGAGTGTGGGGAGAGGTTAAGGGCTGCCCTCTCCCTTATATACTTCCACTCACCCGACTTTCTTTTGTTGGCGAGTTTGGTCCCTCGACTTAGGACTTTATTTCTTTTTCTTCCTTCGTCGGCTACAAAATAATAAATAACCGGGTGTTACAGAATGAAACACAAAAGATAGTCTTCAATGCTGAGAAGAAAGTTTATGCTCTATTGACTCAGTCAATACCGAAAGACATCTTTCATCAGTTTTATGAGAACAAACAAGCCAAAAAGCTATGGGAGGCTTTAGAGAAGAGATATGATGGTAATGCAACGTTAAAGGCGCTGAAAGCTAAGGCTCTCAAGAAGGAGTTTGATAATTTATCTTCAATTGGTAATGAGAGCCTGGATGACATAATTGACAGATTCTATCACCTCATGAGTGAGCTGCACATTCATGGTGTAACCACATCAATGGAAGATAAAGTTTCAAGTTTTGCTGATGGGTTGCCTAATAAATGGGACTCATTTGTGTCCAATCTTAGATAAAATGACATTCTAGCAATGTTAGAAATAAATGACTTCATCTTGAAGTTAAGAGAGGAAGAGCTGAGGATAAAGTACAAGTCAAAGAAAGGATCCTACATTCAGAATCCTTCACTCTACAACTCAGTTTCGTCTCTAGCTATTTCAAGAGCACCTCTACAAACAACTTTTGTTTGTAGTTCATCTGCCTCTTCCCAAACCACTGCTTCAAGACCAAAAAAGTCAAGGTTATCTACTACCCAATATATAGTGCCTGAAGCCAATACTACAAAGTTGAAGACCGAGAATCTTGGTAATATCATAGTGGAAGTTGCAAAAGAGCACATGGATCTTCTAACAACTGTTGTCCAGTCCCATGATGGTTTAGTTGCCGGGAAGATTGGAAATTGTCATCTTGCAGATGAAGATTATGAGCAAGTTGATGAGAATGAGCTAGAGAGAATAGACATCATATGGGCCTTAGCAAGTGTAGTCAGAAGAGCTAAAAAGTTTGTCAAGAAGATGGGATAGAACCTAATAGCCACTAAAGACATGATGTTTGGTTTTGACAAAACCAAAGTAACATGCTTTAACTATAGTGAGAAGGGGCACTTTAAAAGTGAATGTGTGAAGCCCAAGAAAATAGGTAATGGAAATCCATTTACCACATTCAATCGTCAAGACAAGGACATGACTGGAACTACCTCTTCAAGCAAAGAGACAAAGGCTCTTACAGCTGAAGGTGATGAAGGACAAGACTGGTCCTTCAGGTTTGTTTCTCTTGGAGAATCAAATATTGCCTTTATTAAAGCAATAGATGATGGGTCTGCTAGTGAAGGTGGGAGTGCAGTTGAGCAAGCAATGTCGGATATCGAAGAAGCTGCGAACGTGGTAAATCACCTGGTTGAAGAAGAGCTTAGAGCAACAAGTTCATAATCTCTAGCCACCGAAGGATCTAATTCTGCTTTGATGGATAATTCAACCGGTTCATCACAAGTAAGTTCTCTAGACCAGTTATTTGATAAACATGCTTGTCATGAATGTGATAGATTTAGAGAAAGCATTAATATGAAATTTTATAGGTTATTAGAAGATAATAATAACTTAGTAAATGATTCTCAACTCTACACTAAATCAAATCGTATACTAAAACAAAATGAGTGCAATATTAAAGAAAAGATAGAACTTTTGGGAAAACAACTAAGAGAAACTAAGGTAGTTGCCTTAAATCAATCAAATGATATAAAGTTTTATTTAAAATCTTTATAAGAGACCAAAAAGGAAAAAGCATTTTTGGAAGTCGAGGTAAATTCGTTAAAATAAAAACTACATAGTTGGGCAAGTTCTTCTCACATAGTTCAAAACTTAGTGAAAGAACGAAACAATAGGGAAGGTCTAGGGTACAAAGTAGTCGCACCACCACATGAAATCTTTTTAAATACAAAATGTAGACCTGTCAATGACAACCCAGTAAAGGATCATATGATGTCCACTCCTTTGGTTAGTGATCCCGATTCCACAGTGAACTTGTAAAGAAGATCACTAGACAGAAGGAGTCTACTTTGAAATCTAAAGGTAAAATGCCAGTTGAGAATTTGGATGATGAAATTAAAAGGGTTAATGTAAGGTCAGGGTCACAAACGTCCACTTTAGAAGCAAAATCGACTAAACTAGTTAACCATAAACATGTTAATCATCAAAGTCCAAATAAAGTGCAAGTTAAAAATGTTCAAAATGTTAAAACAATTGAGTTTGTTAATAAGGATACAAAATCTAATAGAGAATTGACAAAACCCAAACAGACAAAGGTCACACCTTTAAACAACTTAAACCTACATAAATATTTTCCTCAATCTGTAGAAGGGAGATCTTGCTACAATTGTGGAAAACGAGGACATATCTCTCCTAATTGTACTTATTATCAGACGCCCAAAAAAATTGAACTTTTTGATACAAAACAAAGTTTTCTAAATCAAGATCTAATACTCCACCTAAGAGTATTAGTGAACCTAAAGTTCAAACAATAAGCCAGTCGTTAGTTTATCATAAACATGCCTTAAACAAAACTGGCTTATGGAAAGAAAAATCAAGTATAATGCCTTCATATCTAAAGGAAAATGGGTTGAGTTTATGATGTGTGATTCCTTCGGGTCACCCAAGCCAGTTAAGGCTTGGGTCCCAAATCTGAACTAATAATTTTCTTTTAATATGCAGGGTGTCCGTTACTGTGCTTTCACGAATACCTAGATTATTAATATTGGGGTGTCCAGGCACATGACAGGGAATTCGTCTCTCCTTTTCAACATCAGACAAATTAAAGGGGGACATATTTCATTTGCTGGAAACAAAGAAGTCTACATCACTGCTCAAGGCAAAGTGGGAAACGAGAAAGTTAACTTTGACAAGGTCAACTACATTCAACAACTACAGAACAACTTACTTTCAGTCTCCCAGATATGTGATAAATGATTTAATGTTTTATTTGACAACAAGAAGTGCTACATGTTAAAGAAGGACTATGTGATTGAGGGGGACAAAATTCTTATGTTAGCTTCAAGATATAATGATTTGTATGTCTTGGATCTATCAAAAGCCTACATAACTGATCACCCTGTTCAATGTTTCCTGTCAAAGGAAACTGAGATGGATTCAATCTCCTGGCATAGGAGAATGGGACACATTATTCCAAGGAAGATGAATCATTTAGTATAGAATGATTTAGTGAATAGAGTAACCGTCAAAAACTTCCAACTTCTGGATTTTTTGTAGCATGTAAGAAAGGGAAAAAGACCAAGAAGGCTCACAAGGCAAAGAAAGTTCATTCAATTGATCTTCTTGTTGAAGCAGTTGAGACTACAAATATGGAATATGAGGAACAGGTACCCACTAATGAAAGTACACAAGCATCATATCTTGATGCCTCTGACACTTCGAAACCCCATACTCCAACAGCTTCAGATACTGAAACTAGGTTTCACAATCTAGATAATGAGGTAGTTGTTCCCACTACTCCTTGATCCCAAATTAATATTTATCATCCCTTGGACAACGTCATTGGAGATGTTCGATCATGAGTACAAACAAGAAATTAGCTATACTCGGCTGATTATGCCTCCGTAAGGAAAATGGCTACCTTCACGATGGTGCTTATCGATGTTTTGTGTCTTACTTTGAGCCAAAATATGTAAGTGACGCCTTAAACGATGAGGCATGGGTCAGTGCTATGCAAGAAGAACTCCTACAGTTCAAAACGATAGGAGTATGGACCGTAGTGGACAGACCAAAAGGTGCTAAGGGGATTGACACTAAATGGGTCTTGAAGTGTAAGAAAGATGACCAAGGGGTCATAATCAGAAACAAGGCTCGACTTGTGGTCCAAGGGTTTAGACAAGTCGAATGCATTGACTACAATGAAGTGTTTGCACCTGTGGCTCGGATGGAAGCAATCCGTATCTTTCTGGCCAATTCATCCTACATGAAGATTAAAGTCTATCAACTAGATGTAAAAAGTGCATTCCTCCATGGTGAGATCTGTGAGATAGTCTAAGTCAGTGAACTCGAAGGATTTGAGGATCCTTATCATCAGGATAGAGTTTACAAACTAGACAAGGCTCTCTATGGCCTCCATCAAGCCCTTAGAGCCTGGTATGAGAAACTCTCAACTCATCTGGTGAAACATGGATTTCGCAGAGGAGTGATTGACTACACTTTATTCATCAAAGAAAAAGACGGTGATTTACTGCTAGTACAGGTATATGTGGATGACATAATCTTGGGTTCCAAGAATGAAGAATTATGCAAAGAATTTGAATTTGTAATGAAAGCAGAGTTTGAGATGAGTGCAATGGGGGAGATGAAGTTCTTTCTCAGCTTTTAGGTGGATCAGACACCAAAAGAAATCTTCCTGCATCAGTCCAAATATGTAGCTGATATCCTCAGTCGGTTCAACATGGAGAACGCTTCTGTTGCTGGAACTCCACTTGCCACGAACCACAACGTGGCACCCGATGAAAATGGTGATCTGGTTGATGCTACCATGTACAGAGGAATGATCGGATCCCTTATGTATCTCACAGCCTCTCGTCCTGATATTATGTATGCCATGTTTCTATGTTTAAGATATCATGCAAAACAAAAAGTAAATCAAGTTATCGGGGTTAAACGGATTTTTAGATATATGAAGGGTACTCCAACACTCGGGTTATGGAATCCTCATGATGATGACTTTGAGCTTACAGTGTATAGTGACTCAGATTATGGCGGTTGCAAATTGAATATCAAGTCAACATCAACGGGATGTAAGTTCTTTGGTAAATGGTTAGTCACCTGGTAGTGTAAGAAGGAGACCTCTGTTGCTCTATTAACATGTGAAGTTGAATACATTGCTGCTGCTAGTTGCTGTTCTCAAATAATTTTGATTCAACACCAGATGCGCGACTACGGTTAGCAATTTTTTAACACACCTATTTTTGTTGATAATTCTATTGTTATTGTTGTAACCAAAAATCTGGTCCAACATCCTAAAACTAAACACATCGGTATTAAGTATCACTTTATGCGTGACTGTTTTGAAAAGCACTTAATCGATGTGGTTAAAATTAATACGGATTTTCAACGCGCTGACCTCTACACTAAAGCATTTGATAAACCTATGTTTTTATATCTTTTAGAGGTTAATGGCGTGAAAAAGAAAAGTGATGAGATTCTTGAAGAAGAAAGTGCCTAGTATGACGAGTTTTTATTTTCTTTTATTTATTTATTTTCCTATCTATTAAAAATCCAAAAACACAAAAAGATTTTCAGTTTTAGAATTTTAGGGGGAGAATAGTTTAATTTTGGATTAAATTTGTGCAGTATTTAATTAGTTAAAAAACGAGGGAGGAGGGCAGCTTAGCTAAAAGAAATGAAATGAAATCTATGATTCTTATTCAATGTTTATGGAAAATGATAGTACACATGGAGACTGTAAAAGTTTTATATATGATTAAGATGCAAAAAATTCAAAGTATAAGTTTGTGAAGTCAAAGCAAAAGAAAGGGAAAAATGATAGTAAAACTAGTCTGCTACTGAGGTAACATAGAGAAAGTAGACCTAGAGGTTGCTAGTTCATTATGTGATGTGTCAGTAGATTCAACACAATAGATGATTAAACCTCATTAGTGGTTTAAATTCAAACCAAGTTGTTCAACTTGTTGTGGGTTCCCATCTTATCCTTGGTTAACAGAATCAACGCATTTCCAATTAGGGGTGACGAGCAAAATAAACGCCACAAATATGGGCGGACGACCATAAATATGAGCAAAGCACATGGAAAAATGCTAAATTCAATCAAGCTAATAACTTATGTTGTTGGTGCATTATGTGCAAAAGAAAAATAAATGCTCTAACAAGAAGATAGGTTGTGTGCCTCTCTGTTGTGCGGTGGCACTGACCTGAGGATAAGCATAACCTAAATATTCTAGAATTCATTGTTGTTGGTGCCTCTCTGCTGTGCGATGGCACTGACCTGAGGCTTGGCATCTCTTTGAATGCTCTTAGAATAGTTTCTTCTTGAAATATACCCGTAGACCGCTGAAAAATCTATTGAGGAATGTTGATTACCATATAAGTGTGAGATCCACAAATGCTTGTTGAAATAATTAAACCTTAACTTATCTCCAATGTGTGTCAAAAATCTGTTCATGGATTTAAGTGGAAAAATATACTGACAATCATAGTGAGCTGCAATTCTTGATAGTCAAAATCATTGTGTGCATCTTATAGCTTTAGTATCATTTCCTAAAATTGCTATTGACTCTCGGTCAAAACAAGAATCTAGCATCAAAATGGTTTACTATAATGTCCCAAATGATTCTGATATACCTGTATGATTCCATAATGAATCGTTCCAGAAATGATAAAATTTATTTGAAGTTGTGTTGTCCAGGAAGTAAAATCGGTTAGATGTACTCTAATAGGTTTAATTCCATCTCAAATCAAAAATACAAAAATATGTCTTGTTTTGTTTTAAATTTCAATTTGTTTTCTAGTCTTTTGTTACGTAGATGTTAGACTCTACAACTAGACATAATCTATGAATCAATCACTCAAAAGGGGTTACGTCTGAGGTGACCAAAATGTTTAAAACTAAAACGGGTCACGTCTAAGGTGACAAATCGGTGTTAAATTGAAATGAGTCATGTTTGAGGTGACCAATCCTCTTTAAAATTAAAAGGATCATGTCTGAGGTGATCAAACGGTTTTAAATTAAAAGGTCATGTCTGAGATGATCATCGGTCATATTTTTCAATATCAAAAGGTAAAATTTCAAGTGTTTGAATGTGTGTGAGTTCAAACTCATAAGTATGAACCAGTCGCACGATTGGATCATAAGTATGGGCCAATCTCATGATTGAATCATAAGTATGGTCCAATCATACGACTGGACCATAAGTATGAGCTAGTCACACGACTGGAACATAAGTATGAGCCAGTCACACGACTGGACCATAAGTATGAGCAAGTAACACAACTGGACCATGAGTATGAGACATCCATGCGATTGGACCATAAGATTGAGCCAATCCTACGAATCGATGAAGGAATATAAGTCAGTCGCATGACTGAAGCATGAGTATGGGTTCAGTCGGACCACTGAAGCATGAGTATGGGTTCAGTCGCATGACTGAAGCATGAGTATGGGTCCAGTCGCACGACTGTACGTTAACACAATATAAATAGAAGGGTTGTTCGGTCGCATTCTATACCACCCTTCAAGCTCTCAAACACATCTCATACGCAAAAAATCTGCCAAAATTTTCTTTGCCTTGATTACTCATTGATTGTGATTCTAACGGTTGTGCTAATCATCTACAGGTATTGTGGGACTGAAATCGAACATAATGAACAGTGAAATCAAACCCTAAATGACCAAATTGATTAAAATAAAGAAATGAGTTTAACTCTCAAAAATAGACCACTTAACTTGACAAAGTCGTTGATATAAAGGACATTAGGTGCTATTTAGAGTCCCTGCGAATCAAACGAGTCTAAACACAAAGTCTAATCCAAATTTTTGACCTAGATTCGAGGTTGGAGTGTCGAACAGAGTGGTATGCAAATAGACACTCTGAATGAACCTCAATCACACGATTGAGCCAGACGTGTGATTCAATCGCACGAATGAAACATTGGTAACTCAGTCACATGACTGACTCAATCGCATGGCTTAACACATGACTCAGTTCAGTCTCAAGCTCAATGACACGACTAAACTTAGCCACAGGCTTAATCGCACGACTGAACTCAATCGAATGGTTCAATCGCACGATTGAACCAGATTGATCAAAAACAGATTAAGTTTCAACTGTCTTCAGTGAGGCATAAATCTATTGTATATGTCTCTTGTGTTGTAGCAACATGGCTTATAGGTGGACTAAGAGCACTAAGCACAACATATGTGCTCACCTTGATTCTAAGTCCAAGAATGCTTCTGAGTTCTCAAGTAAACATACCACGTAAAGTCACACACTATAAGTAATAATAATAGCAATAATAATAAGGAAAAATCATAAAACAATCATAATCATGCATGAAACCCACCATTAATAAACCCTAGTCAAACCTCGGTCAACACCCAAGAGCACAAACTCCCAAAAATTCTGTGATAAATTCTAAGTGTTTAGGCGCCTTCACACTATTTGGGCGCATGGGCCCTGTTTGGGCGTTTCATCACTATGTAGGTGCATCGGTCAACACTTAGCTGCTTTAACACTTTGGTGCATGAGCAATTCAGGCGCATGGACACTATTCGGACGTATGACTCATTCGGACGCATGGTCACTTAGATGCATGGGCTTATTCAGGCGTATGGAAACTTAGGCGCATGGGATTATTCAGACACATGGGTACTATTGGGGCGTATGGAAACATACACTTAATCGTCTGAGTAGTTTTCTTTGCGCATGAGGACACTGTTCAGGCGCATGGGATACACATATCATTTCAAGGCAAATTCCAAGCGCATGGACCTTAATTAGGCCCATAAACCTTCTGTTTGACATGATTCTAGGATAATTTCGAATCAAAACATCAAGCCTAACTATTCTAAGCTTACCCAGGCTATTCTAAGCATGAACAACCTATAAGCATCTAAGAGTCATCCTCTAACATGCATAATACATACGCGTATACATACATAAAAACATTTGAAAATCGTTTTAATACATTTTCAGCTCCAAGAGAGTTTAAAGCAAGTAAAAACCGGGGTCTAGAACTTGCCTGGTGCAACTTGGGTGTTTCTTCATTCTAACCCGCTTGCAAATGAGTTCACACACCTAAAAACACACCAAAACACACACACGGACACACACACACAAGCACATAAGCATGTAACCGAGACAAAAAACCAACATGAACACTTAAAACCACGAATTCTTACCTCTTCTTTTCTTCTTCTTCCAAAACCCAAACTTCCCTGCTCTTTCTCTTCTCTCTCTCTCTAAAACCAATTGAAAAAAAGTGAGGTGAATGGAGGGTGGGCGGCCATGCCCACCTTTAAATCAACTTTTCAAAGAAAGTGTCCTTTTGGACACTTTTAGTCCCTCTACTTGGGCTTTATTGCTTTTCTTTCTTTTATTCTTCATTTCTTGTCTTTGTTTTAAAAATAACCGGGTGTTACAAGTCCACCCCCCTTCTATAGGTTTCGTCCCCGAAACATGTTATTCCTCAAACAGATGAGGGTAATGCTGCCTCATCTCCTCCTCAGTCTCCCATGTAGATTCGGATCCCTTCCTGTGCTTCCACTATACACGCACAAGGGGAACCACTTTATTCGTCAACCTCTTCTCTTTACGATCGATGATTGCTATTGGTTGATCCACATAATTGAGCCTTTCATCTACCTCGATGTCCTCTAGTGGAACAATCATCTCTTCATCAGCTAAACACTTTCTCAGATGAGATACATGGAATGTTGGGTGGATTCCACTTAACTAATCTCGTAACTCCAATCTATAGGCCACCTCTCCTACTCGAGAAATGATTTGGAAAGGGCCTATATACCTTGGCTCAACTTGCCCCACTTCTTGAATCGGATGATACCCTTCCAAGGTGAGACCTTCGACATAACCCGGTCACCCACCTGGAACTCGATCAGTCTGCGTCGTTTATCGGCATACGAGTTCTGCCTATCTTTAGTTGCCTTCATGAAGGCTTTAATCTTCTCAAACTTCTCGGTCGTAGCCTTAATTACCTCGACGCTCCCCAATTCATTCTGACGAATATCACTCCAACAAACGGATATTCTGCATCTCCTACCGTATAGCATCTCATATGGTGGCATACCAATGGTGGCATGATAGCTGTTGTTGTATGAGAATTCAGCTAATGGTAAGTGGTCATCCCAACTTCCCCCAAAATCAATCACACATACCCGAAGCATGTCTTCTAATGTATGGATGGTCCTTTCTGATTGACCATCAGTTTGGGGATGATAAGCCGTGCTAATATGTAACCTCGTCCCCATGGCATCGTGGAATTTCTTCTAGAATTTGGATGTAAACCGGGTGTCACGATCAGATACAATAGACACAGGCACACCATGACGAGTTACAATTTCCTTGATGAATAGATCCGCCAACCTCTCAGATGAATATGTCTCGCGGATCGGTAAGAAGTGAGCACTCTTCGTCAGACGGTCGACAATCACCCATATGGCATTGTACCCTTTCGAAGTACGCGGAAGCTTCGTAATGAAATCCATGGTGATGTGTTCCCACTTCCATTACGGTATATCCAAAGGTTGGATCTTTCCATATGGCTTTTGGTGTTCGGCCTTCCCTTGTAAATAAGTAAGGCACTTACCCACATACTCCACCACATCGCGCTTCAAACCTGGCCACCAATAAACTTTCTTCATATCTTGATACATTTTCGTGGCACCAGGATGAATGGAGTATCGAGTCTTGTGAGCTTCATCCATAATCTTCGCTCGTAAATCCCCAAAACGAGGAATCCACACACAACCGAATCGGTTTCTAACACCGAGCGTGTTTTCACCCAATTCCCCAACCAAACCTCTCATTCTTTCCGAGTTAAGATGATCTTCCTTCAATGCCTTATCTTGAAACTCCTTGACTTGCTTCATCACATCGGAGGTCATGATTAGTTGATATGATTTTACCCGAATCGGCTCGGGCCTCTCTTTTGGGCTAAGGGCATCAGCCACAATATTGGCCTTGCCCGGATGGTAGTGAATCTCACAATCATAATCCTTTATAAGTTCCAACCACCGTCTCTGCCTCATGTTCAGGTCCTTCTGCTCAAAGAAGTACTTCAAGCTCTTGTAGTCAGTGAAAATGGTGCACTTCGTCCCGTAAAGATAATGCCTCCAAATCTTTAGTGCAAAGACCACAGCTGCTAGCTCAAAGTCATGAGTAGGATAGTTAACCTCATGCACTTTCAATTGTTGGGATGCGTAGGCTATAACCTTCCCTCTTTGCATTAACACGCACCCTAACCCCGAGTAGGAAGCATCCGAATAAACCACCAAATCCTCGCTTCCTTCGGGTAATGACAAGACAGGAGCTTGAGTCAACCTCGCCTTCAGTTCATCGAACACCTTCTCTTGACCTTGACCCCGTATAAACCTTACATCCTTTCGGGTCAACCTAGTTAGTGGAGAAGAGATCTTGGAAAAGTCTTGGATGAATCTTCTGTAATAGCCCGCCAAACCCAAGAAACTATGAATCTCGGATGGTGTCTTTGGAGACTTCCATTGCATCACTGCCTCCACTTTTGCTAGGTCTACCATAATCCCCTCGGGATTTACCACGTGACTTAGGAATTGAACTTCGTGCAACCAGAACGTGCACTTGGAGAATTTGGCATACAGCTTCTCCCTTCTTAATATCTCCAACACCTCCCGAATGTGACCGGCATGCTCTTCTTCGCTCTTCGAGTAGATCAGAATATCATCAATGAACACAATCACTGATCTATCCAACATAGGCTAGCACACCCGATTCATCAAATCCATAAAGGCAGCTGGTGTGTTAGTTTGACCAAAAGACATAACGAGGAACTCGTAGTGTCCGTAACGCGTACGGAAAGCTGTCTTAGGAATTTCTTGTTCCTTCACCTTCAATTGATGGTAGCCAGATTGTAGATCTATTCTCGAGAACCAACTGGCACCTTGGAGCTGGTCGAACAAGTCGTCAAATCTTGGTAACGGGTACCGATTCTTCACCGTCAACTTGTTCAGCTCTCGATAGTCGATGCACATTCGCATACTTCCATCCTTTATCTTTACAAACAATACCGGAGCACCCCCACGGAGAGATACTCGGTCAAATGAATCCCTTATCCATCAACTCCTGCAATTGGCTCATGAGTTCCTTCATCTCAGTCGGAGCCATTAGATATGGTGCTTTGGCAACGGGTTGAGCACCGGGTATCAAATCAATTTGGAACTCAATCTCGCGATCCGGTGGCACGCCGGGTAAGTCTTCCGGGAATACGTCCTGAAAGTCGCACACCACTTGTACCTCAGATAATTGCCGTACCGACGCATCCACATCTTTTACATATGCCAAGTAGGCACTACATCCACGTTTCGTGCACTTCCCCGCCACCACCATCGAAATCATCTTCGGGATCGTAGTAACGTGATCTCCATGAATCGTAACCAAACTTCCATCGGGCGCAACTAATCGAATCATCTTCTCGCGACATACGATGTTTGCTTCATAGGTTGCTAACCAGTCCATCTAGGGGAATCACGTGTAACCTAGCAACAAACCTATGACCTTCTAGTTCTATAGCACAGTCCTCTATCACCTCAGTAATTCTAATGGACTTGCCAATAGCGATTTCTACATCGAATGGTTCACTGACACTTCTACTACTATTAGGTAACTTAGCACAGAAAGTAGTGGAAATAAAACTCCTGCTAGCACCGGAATCAAACAATACAGAGGAACAAGTTTGATTTACTAGAAACATACCTGACATAACATCGGGATCAGCTCTGGCCTCCTCCCAGGTCATGGTGTAAGCTCTAGCACCTGCCCTCTGCCCTCCTTCCTCTGCCTTCTTGTTCTCCGCTCCAGAGCTCTCCGCCCTCAGCTTCTTACAGACTCTAGCGATGTGGCTAGGATTGCCATGCCTGAAGCAAACATTCATTCCCATCTTGCACTCACCGGTATGCTCCCTTCCGCACCTACCATACTTTTTCACCTCTGATCTTGACGACACCCCACGGCCGCCACCTTCCTCTTCTTATTGTTTGGAGTGAAACCACCACGTCCAAACCTCTTCCCATTCCAGTTCTTACCATCCCCACCCGTTTTCTTCACCTCCATTACAGTCTCCTCTCGCTCATCATACAATCTACCCGCCAAATCCACCATTGATCGAAAGGTACCTGGCTAAGCAGCAATCAGGTGCCTGCAAATGTCAGCCGGTAGTCCTTGGATGTACCTCTTGATCTTCCTTGATACCGGCGTCACCTGATCAGGCACCAGCCTCGCCATCTAATTGAATTTAGTGGTGTACTGCTAGTGGGTCATGGTTCCCGCTTCAAGTTTCAAGAACTCCCTCTCAACCTTGTCCATCTCCCGATGAGGATAGAACTCCTCAATAACCAACTTCTTAAACTCCTCCCATAGCATCTTCCTAACGGCTCTGGCGCCCTCAGCTTGGACAATATTGTCCTACCAACACAACGCTGAATCCATAAAAGAGTGAGTCGCGAACTTCACCTTCTGGTCCTCGCGACACTCTCTGATTTCCAACACTGCTTCCATCTCCCTCACCGAGTGGTGAGTGGCAGCAGCATTGCCATTGCCATCGAAGGTCGGGGGCTTACACCTTTGGAACGCCCCATAACTGCACCCTACAGTCGCTACCCCCACTACATCATCCTCCTCCTCATCAGACAACACAGCCTTGGGTTCTGGTTGTTCCTCCTCCCTTCTACTTCCTTTGCCCGTTGATCCCTTTCTACTCTCCTTCTCCTTCCTCTCATCGCTTCTCACAGCCCTGATGACTTCAGTCACTACAGACGGTAAGACTGTCTGCATGACCTGGTGTACCTCATCAGCATTCGCCTCGCTAGCTGAGGCATTCAAGCTAGCATTCTCGTTCTCTTCGCTCCGGCCATGGACTTCAAGGTTCTCATGGGTCGTCTTAGGAGCCTTAGCACTACTCCTAGTCACACGTGGATGGCCTCTGCCACTAGGAGTCTTGGAAGATTTTCGTCCAGCAATCCTCTATCACACTATAAGATTCAAACACTAACTCGGTCATTCAAGTTAATAACTCAGTTTATGTCAAGTATAGTAAGTCCCTAATTACAGTGGCCAATTGTGATTAGCCACTTACTTTACTCTTCATACCCCAAGCATTTCCTATCTTGACTTAATCAGTATCTAAATCTACTCAGAGCACATAAATCAAATAGCATGCCACATAATACCGGTTAACATTTAGAAAAGACATACCTGATGGCACGTAGCTACTCGGGCTGACATCCCTCCATTTGTCCCATTGTCAGTTTAAGTTTGGTTTTAAAATTTATTTAACCCAATTCTCTTAAACTTTGGCTCTGATACCAACTTGTAAGGCCCCGTTCTCGGAAACCTCACAGTTGGTCAACCACAACATTTAATACATTATATATTAACAATATACAAACTCAAATAGCGGAATCATTTTAACAAAAGGCATTCATTTCACTTCATTAAAATACTGTTGTTGTGCAATACACTATTGTTTGACTTATTACAAAAGAATTGTTTAACTACATTACAAAACAACAGCAATATGAAATACGAATGGATGTCAGTCTTTCCCTGCCGAATAGCTTCACCCTCGTGCCATCCTTTGCAATAATTACCTGCTAATTTAAAATGCATAAAAGTCAGCGTTGCTGAGTGAGTTCTAGTTTTAATAGTAATAAAATACTTTGTGTAAATTGTATATGAAAATACTCTTTCTGCGAAATACAACTTTTTACTTTGTATGCGAGCACACATTAACTATATGAACAGATACGGTTTGTTCTCTTTACTGTATGCCTTGTTTATTCTGTATTCTTTTATCTTTATCTTTCACTATCTGTATGGACCAATGAGCAATACCCTAAACTGTATGCATGGTGAAAACTGGTGATGGGCCATCTATATCCCTCAAAAGGGTTCTGTTTACTATATACAAGGCCAACCCAATCACCTAGGGCACGCTGCAAAGGTCTTGCCAATCTCAATTGACTGGCCCTGTGTGCATAGTAGGGTAGCTAACCCGCAACACAGTTGAGCTAAAAACAACATGATCGTGTATCTCCTGTAAGCTTGCAAGACTTGTTAACATTTTATTAATGTTCCTCTTCTCTTCTTTATTGCTTTTTCTCTTTATTATTACAATATACTTTACGTTACGATAATAAACATACCATGTAAAGTCACACACTATAAGTAATAATAGCAATAATAATAAGGAACAATCATAAAACAATCATAATCATGCATGAAACCCACCATTAATAAACCCTAGTCAAACCTCAGTCAACACCCTAAGAACACAAACTCCCAAAAATTCTTTAATAAATTCTAAGTGTTTAGGCGCCTTGATATTATTTGGGCGCATGGGCCCTGTTTGGGCGTTTCATCACTATATAGGAGCATCAGTCAACACTTAGTTGCTTTATGACTTAGGCGCATGAGCAATTCAGGCGCATGGACACTATTCAGGCCTATGACCCATTCGGACGCATAGTCACTTAGACGCATGGGCTTATTCAGGCATATGGAAACTTAGGCGCATGGGATTATTCAGACGGATAGATACTATTGGGGCGTATGGAAACATACACGTAGTCATCTGACTAGTTTTCTATGCGCATGAGGGCACTGTTCAGGCGCATGGGATACTTTTATCATTTCTAAGGCAAATTCCAGGAGCATGGACCTTAATTAGGCACATGAACCTTCTGTTCGACATGATTCTAGGATTATTTCGAATCCAAACATCAAGACTAACTGTTCTAAGCTTACCCAGGCTATTCTAAGTATAAACAACCTATAAGCATCCAAGAATCATCCTCCAACATGCATAATACATACGGGTAAACATACATAAACTTTTGAAAATCGTTTTAATACATTTTCAGCCCCAAGACAGTTTAAAGCAAGTAAAAACTAGGGTCTAGAACTCACCTAGTGCAACTTGGGTGTTTCTTCCTTCTAACCTACTTGAAAATGAGTTCACACACCTAAAAACACACCAAAACACACACACACGGATACACACACAAGCACATAAGCATGTAACCGAGACAAAAACCCAACATGAACACTTAAAACCACGAATTCTTACCTCTTCTTTTATTCTTATTCAAAAACCTGAAGTTCCCTGCTCTTTCTCATCTCTCTCTCTCTAAAACCGATTGAAAAAAGTGAGGTGAAAGGAGGGTGGGCGGCCATGCCCACCTTTACACCAAATTTTGAAAGAAAGTGTCCTTTTGGACACTTTTAGTCCCTCTACTTGGGCTATATTGCTTTTATTTCTTTTATTCTTCATTTCTTGTCTTTGTTTTAAAAATAACCGGGTGTTAAATACCAAAATCCTTTGTTCCTTTGATATAATTAAGAACTTGACGAATGGCCTTAATATGATGTTCTTTAGGTTCTTGCATAAACCTACTAAGCAAACCTACTAAAAAGAAAAGTCTGGTCTGGGGTGAAGTGAATACCTTGGACAACCAATCAGACTTCTATATTCAGAGGGATCAACTGAGTTTTCACATACAGTTTTAGTTAACAATATGACAGGGTTCAATAGGATCTTGGTTTCATTACTATCTAACATACCAGCATTCTTCTGAATCTTAGTAATGTAACCAGATTGTTTAATTGATATTTCACCCCTTGATTGGGTAACTTCTATCCCAAGATAATAAGCTATTAACCCTAAGTTACTTATCTCAAATTTCTCTTCCATTTAAGATTGGAAAAAGTCTATTTCTTTCTTTGGAGTTCCGGTGACTGATATCATCAACATAGACTCCAACAAGCAAAGTAGAAGTTTTGCTTTTTCTTGTATAGAGTGCTTGTTCTAAAGTGCATTTCTTGAACCATGTTATTTCAATGTGTAACCAAGTTTCACATTCCATGCACGCGGTGCTTGTCTAAGTCCATACAAGCACTTATTGAAGTGAAACTATAAAAGTTTTAACTGTCTTCAGTCAAGCTGCAAGATAGGATTGATTGTCAAAAGGATCCCAAAGATATATCTGGTATCGGGTTTAACTCATGTCCTCCACCATACAATGATAACTACACTGTCATGCCTGACTCTATTACACTCAATGAGAAAATTGACATAACACTATTGAATCAAAAACAATAGTAAAACAGGTAACAAATCCTCAAAACAAACCACATGTTACTTTGAAACAAATGAGGATAAAATCATATTAGGAAACCCAATTAAAATCAAGGAGTGTTTAGACAAGATATTGAGTGTCATTAAACCAACAAGCCCAATCAAGGCAATTATTCCCTTTGTGAAATTTATACCTGCTATTTCATAAAGGAAGAAGAAATTTGTGAAGATAGTGAAACCTTCTGCTGAAAGCAGTTCTGATAATTAGAGTAAATCTCCAAATAATTGAAGCAGATCAAACAAGGTTTCAATGCAAAAGAAACAAAAGAGCTCACTTATTTCAACAACTAAAATTCAGTCAGACCCCCAGAACATTTCAATTTGAGGAAGAAGTAAAGAAAGGGTTGAGGAAACAAAAACAACCCAGAACATTTTGTAGGGTTTGTTTGAACATGAACAAGTTGTTTAACCATTTGAACAAGAAAAACGCAGCGGAATATTAGTATTATAATTTTGTTCATAAGCTGAAAAATCAAATTCCTTTTGATAATATAATGTCATAAACAAACCCAAGAACAAAGGACCTTTATATGTGAATAAAAGCTAGCTATGAAAGACAAAAACACAACTTATGGACAGCCATAAACAAGCTGCCATAATCTACCTTTCAGCAGCAAATGTGACAAGTAGAGGATGATATTGACCAAGAAGAATGACCAAGGCACCAAGAGAAGTTCCTCTCAAGCTTGTATACCCCAAGCACTTCAGCAAACACCTACTTGTTAGGTAGCAAGGCACCAAAACGAGCTCCCTCTTGAACAATCCGAATCAACTAAGAAGATGTTGAAGAGCTGCCCAAAGAAAACAATTTTCAGCTCCTATCTCCTTCCTTGAATCCGAAAATGTCAAGCTATTTTGAGAGAGTTCTTTCTTTTGCATGTATAGGAGAGAGTGAGTAGTGATGGAAGAGTGTTTAAGCAAGTAATGTCTTGCAAAGAACAAGACTAAAAGGAGAATCACACTCCCCAAGGGGGGCGGCCGAAAAAAAGTTCAAAAGGAGGTTCCCTCCCTTTTAACTTTTTATAAAATTACACTCCTTAATCCATCTTTTATAAAATTAAAACAAATTTTAATTTTATAACATCAACACACTTTTATTTGTTATTATTTAACCAATTTTAAATAACAAACAAATAATATCTCATGAACAAATTATCCATATAAGTTTGTTCTTTTACAAAAGCAAAGTTTTAGAAAACCAATTTTCTAAATCGGTGTAAAT
>BJCM01031259.1:0-13438 GCA_018326385.1 Flaveria bidentis | reverse complement strand
TATATATATAGGGGAGGGATCAAATGAGAACTAGCTTTTTTTGTAAGAACTCTAGGAACCAATCTCAACCACTAGTTCTCAATGGCAAAATTGTAATTAACAAAAACATATCTAAAAAATTTATAAATCAAAAAATAACATAAAAATAAAAAAAATAAAAACACAAAAATATTCCCCAACTTTTCCTCTTTCATAAAAAAATATAAAAAAATTATAAAAAACAAAATCTCATTTTTTTAACGAAATTCGTTCTACACATGTGTAATATCGGATTTACACATGTGTATAACTAGATTTACACATATCTAATAATTGTCAAAATCGATGCTTAATCATGTTATTAAGTATTCAGTAGCCATTAATCAGAAATATTAACTCAAATATCGCTTTATGTCAAAAACAAAAAATCACATAACGCCTAACCACCACCGTCAACATATATATCACAACCACCTAGGATATTATATAACACTAACGAATATATATCACAACCGTCTGGGGGCAGGGGCGAAATCAATTTTTTTAGGGGCGACTCAATATATATGAAAATTTATATTATTGAACAAAAAATTTACTCTATCGGACTAAAAATTTATACTATCGGACAAAAATATTACACTTATGAATAAAAAATTAACATTACTAACAAAAAAAAAAAAAAAAAAAAAAAGAATACGTCTAGTCGAGATCAGGAAAGGGAGAGTAGAAGCAGCTTCTTTGGGTTGAACTTCTTGGCGTAACATATTTTTGTCCACCACTCCACCTGCTCTAACTTTGTTTTTTCTTTATATTAAGCCTATAAATAAACCATTTCTCATACTATTTTTTACGCATTCTACTTATGTTTCACTCCACAAACACATTTAAATTCTCATATTTCTATCTACCTAAGAAATGTATTCATCAAACGCCCAGCAACATTAAAAAAATAAGTGAAAGGCGTGTGACAAACTTCGACGTTATAGGTGGGAGTAGTTTTTTATCAACTATGTATTATTTTATCATGTAATTTTATTTTAATTCCTATTATAATGTATTAATGAAATGCAACCTTTATTTATAAATTTTATTATGTAGTTTTCATTATTTTTATTAAGTTTATTTATTTATATTATTTTAATAAAAACAAGATTAAGAAGCTTAGGAAGAATGGAGGTATATATCTCAATGCTTTAAGGAAAAAGAAAAGGTTAATCATGTGAAATAGAGTGTGTTGGAAAGATCGAAATGACTCCTAACAGTGTCTTTTTTATCTTTATTTATATAATTATATTAAATTATTATATTTTCTTTTTTTTTCAATTGAATAATACCTTTTATACTTTTATTATTACCTTTTCTTCTCATCCACTCACAACTAGTTTAAAAAATATTAAAAAAATTATAAGGATTAAACAGTGACTTTTAAAATATATCAATCCACAATAACGTTTTTTTTTTCTTTTTCACTCACAATCACTAAAAACCATTCCATATAATATACTAAACACACTCACATACTTTTAAAAATTCTACTGTGAATGCTCTAATGTGTGAATGAATAGTAATTGTTTCATAATTGTTTTTTATAAGTTTACTTTTATTGTGACATGTTTTGACATTTAATTATCTAGTATGCTTGACATATTTTAATTTAGAACAACTTTTAATCTATTTCTAGTAACGATGTCTACATTTATAAGATTAAACATTAGATCTGATGAGAGGTTTCTTATCATCATGATCTCATCTTGAAAATATATTTTTAATTATGAGATATTTGGGAGTTTCCTCCCATGAAGGTGCACTTATTATTATTATTATTATTTTGAACGGGGTTGTAACTACTCCGGTACCCAAGTGAGACTTTTCAATAAGAGTATCAACTGTTCATATGCATTTTAATGTTTCAAAACCTAATTCATTTATAAATACTACAAACCCAACATTACAAATCCCTTTTGAGTTGGGTTAAAACTTTAAAGATTACAAGTGCAAACAACAGGCTAATATCATTGGATCAGAAGGCTAACCAACAAAAGGCTCACTTATGATAGTGTGTTATCTAGTTTTGTATGCTAATACTATATAGCAATTAAAAAGAATATATATTGTATAATTTATTAAAACTTTTTAAGAAAAATCTATTTAATATATTATATGCAGTCCATATAAACAGACACATATATTGGTAGATATGTACGTAGAATACAAACTATATATTGCGAGAACAGAAAAATATGATAAATTACTATTTTTGTCAATTTTAAAAATTTAAAGATTAAAGAAAACGATATAAATGTAATTCTTGTGTCTTAATCTTCCTCCTAATATTTAAAAAACAGTTTAATTGTTTGTTTATATATGTAACCTATACATGTACATATTATGTATTTAATAAAAATTAATTATTCATCTACATGTAATCAATACAAAATTCGAATTCAAATTCAAATATGAATAAAAAGTCTAATGTTTTTATGCACCTAACTTGTGCATATGTATAAGAAGCAAAATATTTAGAGTGCACTCTCTTGTGTATATTTGTTCCTTTAATTATGAAATGCAGGAAAATCTTTATTAATTAAAAAAATTGGTTGGCTAAAAGTATCCTACTCATATTATAGTAATATGAGTAAAACAGTAAGATGATACGACTGATTACGTTTAGCACTAACTCTAATAAAGCAAGTTACACACTACAAAGGATTAACAAAATTGAAGTATATTGCGTATACGTGTGAGAAATAAGAATGCTACTATATACGCAGGGATAAAGCATGTGGAAATCATAAGATTGGACATAAAAGCATGCATGTGTGAGCATGTGGTGATGTATAATATACCATCATCTAACATGTGACATCATGTAACGTATAACATAAATGTCGACGGTGTTGCAGAATCCAAATCCTAGTTATTTAATGTAATCATTAATTGTTTCCAAGGGGTTCCTATCTAAGATATTACTTGCTTACCATACTCAAATCTTATTCACTTCAATTATGAGTTATACATGGTCCAGCGTAAGAAAATGAGTTTATGCTCTTAGTCTTATGTAGCTGATAAAAAGTATAAAATAGGTATAGTTTGTTTCTATTTATTATAAAATAAGTTGGTTGAATTGCAAAGCTTAGAAATTCAAGGAAAAATGGTAATCTAAGGCCACCTATGGCAGAAAATTAAAGAATGTTAATCGGACGTTTTGAGTTGTAAAAATATTAGAAAAGTGTAGTGTTTAGTATTTTATCAAAGTGGAGGGTCTGGTGAATTTTTGGAGCGTTTTTTTTTTTAGTGGTTTCTAAACCGCTCTAAAATGAGATCGTATTGAAGCGATAGCTTTTTTAGTGATCTCAAATTAAACCGCATAAATAAACTTTTTTATCGCTTTGAAAAATCGGTATTATATTAGTGTAAGAAAACCCCTATAAAATCAACCATGTAATTCATTTTCTTCACTTTTTCAACACTTTCAAACATCCATATTCAATTCTCAAAAAACAAGTAACTGATCAATGTTTAATGAGTAATTTGAACATGAGCTACTAAGCATAGAATGAAAAGAAAATAATAATTATAAATTGAGAAGGCATTGGAAATAATGTAACTTGATAAGTAGACCTTATATACATGGAGAGGAATTAAATAAAAATTTTATTTTTTCGTGAAAACTCTAGTAAACAATACAAGACATTAGTTTTCAATGTCAAAATGGTAAATAATAAAAACATTATAAAATAAAAGATAACATGAAAATAAAAATTAAAATACATAAAAATATTTCTCTCGTTTTCCTTTTTCATAAAAAATTAAAAAAATTAAAAATAAAAAACTCGTTTTTTCCGAAATTCGTTTTACAAATATGTAAATCCGAATTTACACATGTTTATAACAGGATTTACACATGTGTAAATAACATGTGAACAATTAAAAAAAACATATTAATATGGTAGGTGTTGTAAAGATAAAAATAATATTGTATTTTATGATGAATTTTTTAAAAAAATATTATGAAAAAAAGTTATAAATATTTTTAAAGAAAAAGATAAAAATGTTATATAATTTGCATATGATTAAAAATGTGTGACTCATATTGTTTCTTAGAGTTATTAAAAAAACGATATTCAAAGATAACTCTACCTCTATATGTATAAAGTTAAATTATTTTCATTTCCTATGTTTATGTTTATTTACGACATCATCTAATTTCTATATCAGTCGGAACAACATACTACTAATTAGCGGCCAGCTCGATCATTAATACATTACACGTGAAAACCATACAACACATCTACCATTAATTACTCAAGAATATATTAAGGATAAAGTTCCTTATCATGTCTCGTAAATTTTATAAGTATATTATATTCAATGTTACTTTTTATTATTAATCCTAGAGTAAATTGTATTTTTCGTCCTTTTAACTTTATAGTAAATTTCATAAATTGTCCTAAAACTAAGAAAATTACAGTAATTGTCCTTTACGCTTAAATTTCGTTACACGTTTAGTCTTTTCCTCTAACAGACGTTAAAATTTCCAGTTAAGTTCAGTCATATGCCATGCACATGAGGGTAAATTGGTTTTTTTAACCTCATTAAAAATACATAAATACTAAAACCCACCCACCTCACCCACCCTACACCATCTCTTTCTCTATTTCTCCTTCAATGGTGGTCGTCGGTGGTGGTTGCGGTGATCGTGTTGACCCGCACTAATGGCAGTTGACTTCGAAGAAGATGAACAAGAAAGTTAAGAAGATGGTTGCGGTGATCAGGTCCTATTGGGAAGTCAACACCAAAGTCAACAACAAAGTCCGACCTGCTAGCTCGTGCTACTAAAACCGGTTTAAAGTTATGGCATGGAAAGACAGCTACGCCGAGTTTAAGCACCACCGGACCTTTTAAGGGACACATGTTTGGTGGGGACGGTTCTGCATTCCCACATAGGATTGAAGAATCTGATGCGGAAATTAGCTCCAAAAAGAAGAAATTTGAGGCACCTCCGGAAACCCTTGGTGCTGCTGCATTGGCTTTACATTATGCTAATGTTATTATTGGTGGTGGCTTCAATGGTGGTCGTCGGTGGTGGTTGTGGTGGTGGCTTCAATCGCGATCGCAGACTCACTCCACTCCTCACGCTCCTTCCGGTGATCGCCACCGGCGCCGGAATCCACCTTCTGCTTCTTGCTCCGCCATCCGTTCGGAGTGATTTCACCGGATTTGGTTGCGTCCTCACCAGCTCTGTCGGAGGTTACGACGACAGGGGTGGCGGGGGAGTTTACCGTGGGGGCGGTGGTGGTGGTTGCCGGAATGTCGCTGGTGTTGATGGTGTTACTCCCTTCGCCGATCGGAGGTGATTCGACGTTTGTTGATGAAGCCATTGAAGGAGTGAGAGAGTGAAATTTGGGGTTAGGGTTAGGGTTTGTGATCTCTCCAATGAGGAAACGACGTTAAAAAGACCAATTTACCCTCATGTGAATGGCATGTGACTGAATTTAACTGGAAATTTTAACATCCGTTAGAGGAAATGACTAAACGTGTAACGAAATCTAAACGTAAAGGACAATTACTGTAATTTTCTTAGTTTAAGGACAATCTCTGAAATTTACTATAAAGTTAAAGTACGAAAAATATAATTTACTCTTAATCCTATTATTAATCTACGACTTTTAGCTTAGAATAAATCACGTGAATACCATATATATAACACTTCCATGAAAATAGTGAAACCATAAACACATCCACGAAACTAGTAAATCACTGTATCCGCGTTTTTTTTTAAATACGGCTGCATTATATAATATTTATGTGTTAAAAGCAACTTTAGTTGCTACCTTAATTATGGCTGGTATTGAAGGCTCGGAATGGAATTATTTATAATTCTAAATTTGTGTGAAAGTTTATTTATAATTCTAAATTTGTGTGAAAATTTGGTCTCCTAGCTATATTGTCGAAAATTTGTGTGAAATTTTAAGGGGTTAATTTGTTTTGCTTTTTGTGAGAAAATCGTCACAATATTAAGGTAAATACAGGGTTGTAGCAAATTAGTCGGAAACGTTTGTCGCAAGAAAACCCATTTTTTAGTAGTGTAACTTGTAGGTTATGCGCTGAAGTGATAACATTTCAAAAACTAGACATATTGAGATCACAATCTTTATGCGGATGAAGATTGAAAAAGTGTAGTTAAGATGTTAAAAAAATCTTTATGAACAGAGCAATTTTTTTTTTAAATAATCTTTGATTTTCTTTGTTGGCGTCCCCCCTAACCCCTCATACAATAAGATATTTTTATTGTGTTTTATGGTTTATATAATTTTATATTATTAATTATGTCATTGTTTTAATGTATTTAATTAATTAGTTGTTAGTTATCATTGTATTTTATATAGTAAATATACACAACTGTGTTACTAAATCGTTATATTTTTCTAGAATTCATCATTTAAAAAAGAAAAATAACTTATAAAATGGCAAAATTAACTGTATTATACACATACTGACGAGTAGAAATCATATTAGTTTAAAAATTATTTTATATAACGATATTGTACTCATTTTATCGATCATAAAACACTCGTTAATTTTATGGTTTAATTTTTGTAAAAAGTAATGTCGTATATAAAAGTTATGAAGGTTTAAAGGAATGGATAATTTGAAAAAAAATTAACAAAAGTTGCTATACTAACAATACACCTTTAACAAACTTTTTCGTACAATTTGATTTCAAAAATTAATTAAAATGATTGATAGTTGAAAAAAAATACTTATTATACTTTTTAAATTTAAACAATCCTCTATATGTTCTGCACTTTACCCTATATTTTAATAACTTTTTCTTATCGATAATAATTTAAGTGGACTAACTTTTAATCAAAATTATTAGTTAATTAGTTAATGATATTTTGAATTCGGACCTATCCGCTACTAAAAGCCATATAAAACTTTGGATTATACCAACTACTCATATATGTTCATACTGATCTTCCCTTTTTGATGGATAAGAATATTTTTCTTAGCATATATTTTGTTTTTATTTCCTTTAATACACATGATTGAACGAGATTTGGTTAATCTTATTCGATTATGTATAATGTATTTTTTAATTGAATAATTTGAACTTTTTTAAAACACACAAACATTTAATTATTTATGTAAGTAGACCGACAATGTTTGATATAAAATCATCTTTAAGTGGGTAATTATTGAAATTATATAACAAATAAATAAATCATGTATTGAGATATACGAGCAAAGTTGTATATGTATTGCGTCGTGACCATGTGTAGCTATGCATTTGCGCACTTCATTACATGTAGCATTTACGATGTCTAAAAATTCAGATTCAACCTGTTAAATTCAAATTCAATTTGTAAAATCAAATAAAGGCATCCATTTTAGTTCTATATATGTTTGAATAAAATGTTTAATTTGCTAATTCCACGCGTTTAAGTAAAAGAAAAAAAACTTTTCTTTTTCCAACTTTCCTGTCTTCCCTTACATTCCATTTGGGTTTCTTTTTTTCTCAAATTCTTTTCATGCTACCAATAAAAAATCTATAACAATTTGTAAATCTAGATGATCTCCTAAGCCCTTGTAAATCTAGATTATCTCCTAAGCCGCAGACCACACGCCAACGTAGACTTAATGCCATGAAGTTCATAGTCCACTATCTCAAGAAATGAAATGCCTAAAAACCACTTAAAATTCAGATTCAACCTATAAACAACCACATGTCATCTAAACCTATGATAATTATGGCTTTTTACAATTTTAACATAAAAGTTGAATAGTTTTAGATTTTTTAATTTTCATCCCTTTTGTAATATATTAAGTACTTTGTTAGCATGTTTATCTCGTAATAATTAAGTCTTTCTATAATAATTTTCGATCGTTAACTCTTTTTAAAAAAGAAATGCACGACTGGTTTTATTTTTCCAAAGCTTCGGTATATTATTGTTTTTAATAGTGAATTTTATTTAATATCGAGTACTTTTTTATTTTGAAAAAACTAAAAAAATTTCGTTACAATATCGTGACGAACCAAACTGATTATAAGCAGAAACATAATATTGTTGGTATTGGTATCATCGTAACTGGTTTAGGTATGCGTTTATATGGTTTTCAACAAGCCGATGCGATAATAATGAAACTCACATCGCATAACAAGTGGAAGAACGACCAGATTCCTCGCGACGTAGCGTGAGAGAATTAAAAGACTAGTTTTATAAAAATAATTTCCTTAATGAATGACTAAGATTTTTCTCTTATATTTATAAGAACCTTTTCATTTTTATAATTTATTACGTCTTTTCACCCTGGTAATATTTAATTTGGTTTATAATCAACACAATATATAAGTTGGAAAAATCTTTTGCGGTGATGTGATTGGCTCCACACTTTAGAACTTGGTGGAAATGGGATGGGTGAAAGAAACGTGCCTCGTGTTAGCGTGTGAGAAAACAACCGACACCGACCACTTCTAAAAAGTTCGATTAGAGGTTATAACGCGGAATTTAGGCTTTAGACGTGTATAACAAACAACACTTATTATGTCACAATCTCCCAACGAAAATTATAACTTTCCTTTTTCAACAGAAAAAAATTGCAAACTTATCAACTTTTCTTTTCATAGCAATTTAATTAGCTTCACATGATGTATATACTATTATATTTATATTGATAGTATATATATTTATACTAGGTTAGTACCTCGTGTATTACATGGGTTAAATAAATAAAGTATAAAATAGTTATTAATAAAAATTAATGAATTACAAAAGGATATTTTGATATAAGATATAATTGGCATTACATACGAGTAATAAAAGAACGATATCATATTTTAAACTTTTTTTTTACTTTTTTTTGTTTTTTTTCAAAAAAAATGGTTTGTAAACAAATTGTTTTAAAACAAACCGTTTTTGAAATGTGTCATTTTTAATAATATATTTATTATAACTTTAAAATTTATTACTATTGTTTCATAAGAATTTTATTTTTAAAAGCCACCGGTTTTTAAATATATTGTGTTTTTTAAAAGTTTGAAATTATTTTCAAACAATTTCTTATTTTATAAAAAATTATTTATTTACGAATTGCATTGTAGAAAGATCTCTTTAAAAAACTACATATGTAATATGAAAAGAATTAAATAATATCATTTGTAATAAATGTGTTATTTACTAGGACAAAGAAGCGGAAAAATATAATTTAGTAGCTCTATAATTATGTTTCTAAAAAGAATATATTTTTATTTTAAGAAAATCTTTGTAAAATCCTAATATAAAAATAATAATCATACTAATAATAGTAGTAATATTAGTAATTATTATTATACTATATAAATATATATACATATATTATAGTATCGAGTCACAAGCTGAACCAATGAACCGAGCCACGAGCCACGAGCCGAGCTAATCCTGGCTCGAGTTCAACTCGTTTAGAATACGAGCCGAGCTGAGCCGACTCGTTTAAATACGAGCTTTTTTTCAAGTTGAGCTTTTTTCGAGCTTTTCTTGACCGAACTTCAAGCCACGAACTTTTTTTACAACCCTAACAATGATAAATACTTCTAATATTTTGAAAAAAATAATTCTTGTAAGCGGCTTTGACAAGTTATGACTATCTGACCCCCGATATATACTCCAATTAATATTCATTATTTAATACTAGGGTATAACCTCGTGCATTACAGAATAAAAAATACTAAATATTTATTAATGAATTGTTAGGAGCTGTAAAAAGTTATTTTGATATAAGATATAATTAAAAAAATATGTATAAGTAAATACATTGATTAATTGTTAAAACATTTTTATTATTTCTAAAACTTTTGGTTTTGTTTGTAAATTTTCTAATATCAAACTTTTTTTTTATAAAATGAATGATTTTAAAATAATTTTGTTACTTAAAAAATAGTTTTAGAAAATTTTATTTTGAAAAAAGGTATGTTTTAATTAAAATACTTAGCTTTTATTTAATAAAAGATATCTTTCTAAAATAGTTGATTAAAGAAAAACTTAGATTTATAATATACAGAGAGAAAAATAAAGATTTGAAAATTAGTTATTTATTATGAATTATTACCATAATAAGTGGATGACCTCTTTGTCAAACTTGTAGATAAGTTTACTATGCTACTTATCTACCAAAATAGTTTACCTTGTCTATCAAAATGATTGATCTTTATAGTATAAATACTACCTCAATGTAGAGGAGAATATGCACCTCTTGTATACATTTTCATAAGTTATAAATTTCTTTTTTTCTTGCTCTTGCAATTCTTTTTAGAGTTCTTAAGGTTATAACACTAACCTTTTATTAATTATTATGATATTATAACACGTTATCAACGCGAGAGCTCGTAAAATCTAATCAAGAAGACCAATTGAGCATAAAGTCATCCATTAATCAAAGTAAGATTTCATTAAGTAATAATATACAATATCTTATATTGAGAAGATAATTAAGACATCTTGATAACCATGGGACTACTAACAAACTAACTTTTATTTATGCATCTAACTTTTGATTATGCAAACTAATATTTTATCTTATGTCAACTAACATTTACTTATGCATCTAACCTTTACTCAATCTTTACTTATACAACTAACATTTCCTTTTATGTCAACTAACATTTTGATTATATTGCTAAAATTTATTCGCACTAATGTCTTATTCTTATCCTAATTTGTCGTTCTTATTCTCTTTTGTTTTTATAAACTAAATTCATACTTTTTAATCTTATACTTATCTATTTTACTTAAAAAATTATTGTTGATATATACATACATGATGGTTATATAGCCGTTATAAATGGTCATATAGCCGTTGTAAACAATCACATAGTCGTTCAAAGGGTTATAATTTTAAACTATAAATTAACCACTATCAATCTATTTTTGTTTACAATAAACAGATCATCTCTTTTCTCAAGTTTATCTAAAAAAATCTTTCAAATATGATACACTCGGTTTTAATACTGGCAACCATAATGCGTATTTTAATTCTTATCCCCATTGTTGAACTACCGTCCGAAGAATTTAAACTTTTCTTATTTCTGTATTTGTTTATAGCTCTATCACTTTATTGCATCACAATGTTTATTGATATATATGGATTCTAATAATTATCTTACTATTTGCTTAATTCTTGTTTAGAAATCAAAATGTCGAATATAACAAAAATAGAATTCCCATCATTTAGTATTAATGAAGAAAATTATATGCATTGGATGGCCCATGTGAGAAGAAATCTTAAATCAATGGGTGTCTTAGAAACAATACAAGAGGGGAATGCTTGCTTAGAGCAAGACAAGGCGAAAGCCGATGTCTTTTTGCATAAACATATTGATGAAATGTTATAATTTGAATATCTAATTTGTGAAGATCCGTATGTTTTATAGAAAGATTTACAAAGCATATTTGATTACCAAATGGAAGTTCTACTTCTTATTGCTAGAGATGAATGGAACAATCTTAGTTTCTAAGATTTTAAAAAGATAAACGAGTACACCTCTGCTTTGTTCAGAATATGCTCGACCCTTAGGTTTTGCGGGCAAAATGTAACCAAGGAAGATATGTTGGAGAACACTTTTTCCACATTTCATGCATTAAATATAAACTTGCAACAATAGTATAGGTTGCAAAAGTTTAAATGATATTCTGATTTAAATTCATTTCTTCTTGTAGCAGAAAAAAATAATGAGCTCTTGATGAAAAACCATCAAGCTCGCCCCACGTGATTGTTAGCAATTCAATAGATAAATATTGCTACCAAAAACTCTGGAAGAAAATGGGGACGTGGTCGTGGTTCTTTTTGATAAAAGTTACCCTAATAATCGTAACCATTCTTTTAAAGGTAATAATAATTACCGATGTAACTTTTATAGCTGTGGACGTGGATATGGTCTGGTAGAAATCAAAGAATAGTCAATTACCATGCCCCACAAAACAATTCCAACAAGTACAAAGGGAATGAAACTGGTAGGTTCGAAAACAATGGCACTTCCTGTTTTAGATGTGGTAACACAAACCACTAGTCTAAGGCTTGTCGCATAGCTCCACATTTGTGTGAACTTACCAAGCCTCTCTTAAAACAAAAGAGAAGGAAGTGAACCATGTTGCTAATTTTTATCTCAATGTTGAATTGATTGTTGCAGACTTTGACATAGACCTTTGAAAGACATGTTGCTTTACCACAATAGTTATATGCAACATGTAAGGCCCCGTTCCCAGGATGCTCACAGCTGGTCAATCATTGCTCATAAAACCTATAATTACATTTAACTTTCATAAAACATCGCAGCGGAATCATCAAAATAGGCACCTCGTTTCATTATAAAAGCTTTTGCAAAACAATACATCGTTATCAAGTTACAAAATACATGAATCATTACATCACAAAAGCATTATAAAAATGGATGCCATCCAAAAGAGCTGAGTAGCCATCCCGTGCCATCCTCAGCAACATCACCTGCCAACTGAATCATCGCACATAAAACATACACTTTACATTTATTTTAAATAAACGTTCGCAGCGGAAACATTCAAAAATGGCATTTCATTTCATCATAGAAACTTTAGCAAAACAATGCATCGTTTGTTGGTTACAAAATTACATCATTGTATTACATCACAAAAGCTTTATATAAAAGGATGTCATCCAAAAGAGCTGAGCAGCTGCCTCGTGCCATCATCAACAACATTACCTGCCAACTGGAAAATGCATAAAAGTCAGCGTTGCTGAGTGAGTTCTAGTTATATAACAAAACATACTTTACTTTCATTAAAACCTTTCATTTCCATTGTATGTGATCATACATCATACGTACATACAGATAATATCATTATTATCTTCATCATTCTTTCGTTCATACTTTCATTCATTCATTACTTTCATCATCACCATGAACTTTACCCTTCATGCTCGTGATACTGTGCCTAACCTATAAAAGACCTTCATCAGTGGTGCCCAGCACCAGATGGTCACAGTACCTAAGGTAAAGTTTAGGTATACCATTGTCATATGCAATGCCCTTCATGCTCGTGATACTAAACCTCAGCCTTTAAAAGACCTTCATCAGTGGTGCCCAGCACCAGGTGGTCACGGTACCTAAGACACGCGACAATGGTTCATCCATATGGTCAATCACAAAGAAATACCCCGATGTGCATCCTCCCGGGGTAGCGAACCCGCACACCGTTGGGCTAACACCTTTTAATGGTGTGTCCCGACATACAGTGCTTGCAAGACTTTCATTCATTCATTCATTCATTAATGCATGCATTCATCATCATGTTCCTCTTTCATTATCTTTCACTTTAGGTTACATAATACTTCGCTCATTCATTATCATAATACGTAAAGTCATGGGAAAGATAAACATGCATCATCATAAGGAACATAAACATATCATTCATACATCATCATGCAGGGCATCATACATACATAA
>BJCM01031233.1:0-12794 GCA_018326385.1 Flaveria bidentis | reverse complement strand
ATATTATATTATATTATATTATATTATATTATATTATATTATATTATATTATATTATATTATATTATATTATATTATATTATATTATATTATATTATATTATATTATATTATATTATATTATTATTATTATTATTATTATTATTATTATTATTATTATTATTATTATTATTATTATTATTTTTAAGAGTATATTTATCATTTCACGCTCAACTAGCAAAGAAATTTAACTGAAGTGTACATAGTGGTTATTTTTCTCATTCAGCAGAACTAGTTAGATACTAAATCAAACAGTCAAGTTTCAGTAAGATACAGACCCAGTCAGAACTTCTTACTGGGTCAGCTTATGACTCAGTCAGCGCAATCAAACAGCCCATTAGTCCCTGGAGTTATGACGATGATCAAATTCCGACTCAAATCACACGATTCTTGCCTCATTACGTCGGATAAGGTAACCCTTGGGCGTGCCATGTATATTTTACTTTTCATGAATAAGGATCATCTTACATTTATTTATCGATTGACTATTATTTCTCCGTTTGGATTAGATTATTCTATGTCAATTTTCTAACAAAAAATAATTAATATTCTAAAAGTTTTGAACTTTTGACAAAATTTTGTTGATCATATTTTAATATGTCTATTCTCAGAGTCGTCATTAAATTTAAGGTTTTTCAAAATCAAGGGTTGTTTCATACACTCGTAGTTTCGTTTTACACCACACAAGCTAAATGACTGTTTTCAAGACCGTAAACGACCGTTTATAGTTCCGGTGACTGCATATAATAAACGATCACATTAATGTGAATAAACGGCTGCATACGAAAGCCCTAAATGACCTTTTAGTTTTAGGGTTATTATATTATTTTCGTCTTTTAATATATATATTTACATTATATAGTTTTATAAGTATTATGTAAAAAATTATATATAGTTATATTATATTTTTATAAAATTTATATATATATAGTTTACATTATATAATTTTATATAAATTTAAGAAAAAATTATATATAACTTTAAGAAATTTATATGTATATGTATTATATTATATAATTTAAATTTTTTATATGTATATATTATGTAGACTTTTTAGTTATATGGTTTATATTATATATCTTTTATTATATGTATATATTATGTAGACTTTTATTATATATTATAGTATAAGTTAACATATTTGATTTATATTATTAGAAATGAAATAGATAAATAAATCAAAAAATGACTAATTAATGAATTTTATAATATGAATATTTAGAAATACAATATGTATATAGCTGCATATCTTAAAATATTTGATTTATATTATTAGAAATTATAATAAATAAATAAAAGAAATTTTTTAGAACTTTATAATATGAATACTAAAAATTATAAATGAGACTAATCTAACTATATTGAAACGAGAAACACATTTATTTTGAAGTGTATATTGATTACATCTTTGAAGTCTCTTCTCATAAATTCTATCTTAGACAACAATATTATTACTTTTACGAAAATTACACAACAGCGTTATGAAAGGCATTGGATATTCATCCTCTAAGAGCACAGAAATGATGTGCCATCCATACACATGTGCAATAGTAATGAATTGATGGTACATGAGTTCATTCGTACCTATTCAGAATGGAAAATAAGTCGTAGTTTCAGTGGAAGATAAGCATTAAAGGATCACATTAAATTTGTTGGCGATTAAAACTCCTATGTAAGGCATGATCATCCACTGTTGATTAGGACCCGGACCCGGTTGTAGCTATGATAAACTACGTTCTGTCTCATCATACGAGTCAGAAAGAACAATTCTGTATCCAAATATTTCTACTTATGTGCCATGGCGGATCGAAGAGAAGCTAAGGAAGAGGATAGTATGTATAGATGCAATTGGCAAACATGTTGATACGGATTCGTATACGAGTGGACGCTAGAACCCTAGCGTGATAACCTGCCTTCGATTTACCCGAAAAGACAGAGAACAAATATTGTTCAAGAAAATTCTTATTCCTCCAAAAACTAAACCATCCAATCATGGATTACAATGTTTAAATAAGAAACTAGAAAACGACAATTATGGAATTCAAAATAAGATAAACATAGAAAAGATCATTACTAAATTTAAAGAGATAAATATGAAACCCAAAAGATTAGATGGCCAAGACTAAAGGGCTGGCAGCCTCTAGCCATGGTTCACTGGGCCTGGTGGTTCTTCGAATGGGCCATGATCCGTATCAAATATGACATGAAAGTCTAATTTAATTTGTTCTTAAACCACAAAAGAAAATTTTGCACGGAAAAGATAGAGAATTCTGGTGTTGATGATATAACACTTTACACACGTGAGACTTTCAACGATTCAACCTAACGAGAATAATATTAAAATCACCAATAAGAATTCGGATCTTATTGAACCTTTTGCGATCACTACATGTAATCTTGACATATTATCCGCAACCATGACATAATTAGTTAGTCCCTACACACGTGTCACAATTCTCGTTTTTAGTTTTCATTCGTTGAAAAATCAGATTTTTATGCACGCTTCAAACCTTTAATGATTATTGGTTCGATTGTCATATGTTTAATGAATCAAAAAGAAAAATAATAAACTTATAAAATTTATGTAGTTCAAAAAAATTATCAGAACACATAAAAACTTGGTGAAAATGGTTATTTATCAATAACTTTTCCTTATCGTTATCCCATACAACAAAATCATCACCAGAATACTCACAGACTATAAATCTATTTAATCTCATTGTAAAAATGAATAGGGTTTATTAATATTAAAAGTAGATACATCTTTCATTTTCGTCCAGCGGTTAGGATATCTGCCTTTCACCCAGGAAACCCGGGTTCGATTCCCGGCAATGGAACCTTTTTTATATTCAATGTTTAACTGGATTTACAATTTTTTATTTTCAGATCATCTTCTTCGTTCAGAGATTATCTTCAAAACATCTGAGATACATCTGGTTATATCAATGCTTAATCAGGAAGTTAATCACATTATCAATAAGGTTTCTGAAGTCTCAGACTCACAAGACTTAAATGATCCCCAACTGTGCAAATTTCTCATGTTTGAAACACTTTTTCTCTTCTTTACATTCGACACCGAAGGTATGTTTTTTCTTTATTTTTCCGAAGATTGGTTGTTGAATTTCCAATTTACACGAGTTTTACTTGTCCTAAGACCTTTCGGTTTCCGTAATCGAGCTTTGCAGCGGAGGCGTACACATACATTCAACGGCGAACTACGTTTGCTTTCGTCCACGATGGATATGGTTCGCTGCAGTGACTAACTGTCTAACCACAGGGAAGTTAAGCTTAACAAATTTGGGTATGTCAATCTAGCTGTTTAGTTTTGGTTAGCTAGTGTACCTCAATAAATAAAGTAGCTATTATAGCCTAAATAATAGTGTGACATAAGACAACTTACACATAGTATGAATTACTGAACTTATCGTTACATAAGTACATATGTAGTGTGAGTTAATACAACCCATTAAGACGCAACAAGACACATTAAGGGCCATAATGGTAAACTAATGGACTTATCATCAGACATATTTATAGACGACTTGTTGTAAAATAACACGTAATAAGACTCGATAAGACCTATGAACACGAGCTTTAAGTTGGTATAACATAAAATAAGTTGGTGTAACCAAATACAACTCATGAACACATAACAAAGGGTGTTAGGACTCGTAAGGGTTAATCAATGGAATTATCCTAGAAAATGTATTTTTAACAACTAAATGGTTTTTTATAATCTAAAATCACTTCGTGTAAATGGAAAATTGTAGGGTAAATTGTTTATATCTCTAAATTCGATTGCTATTAATGTCACTAAAGCAGGTTTTTTCCTCGAAACTAAGCACAATTCCCCGTGGCAATTCACTTTAGTTGTTAAAGACAGAAACAATACTTACAAGATGAATGCATTGTGATCACTTGGGAAAATATTATTTTTGGGACAAATAAAGGTTATATAGGGGAAAGAATTGAAATGATAATAGTAGAGGGATCAACAATGTAACATTGTAATAATGTGCGAGCTCGTGCTAAATAACGAACTAATGTATATTTTTTTAACGGTTAACTAATTAAAGCCCAGCTACCAAGGGTACCTAATGATGAACATGCACCCCAAGCCCACCAACCATATATCAATTCCGGATAAAAATGTCACCCGAAGACTCACTGCGGTAAAACCCGGCTCACCAATATTTTGTTGTCGGTAAGAGCTAAACAATAAGAAATCGTATCGATGATTTGATTAAAACTTTATTTTTACTTTTACTTCTTTCTCTCTCAAAAATCAATCTAATCGGCAAAGGTCCAATTTAAACTATTTAGTTATTTAAGCTTTAATATAATCACAAAAGTTAATTTCCTCACATCCATATGAACCCCATGTTCGTGTTTCCTAACAGCTCAACCCTGTTTCTATATACTTCTATTGCTTCACGAGTTAGATTGGGTCCCTACCATACATTCAAATGAATCCAGGTTTGTTGGGACCTGTTCGATAAGCTTTCCGTTGAATTGGAGACTTGTAATGAACCAAACATTCGATAAACAGTTATTAAACTATTTGTCAAATAATTCATTTATATCCATTTATTTAATAAAAATGAACATGAACAATAAAATTTCGTTCATTTATGTTTATGAATGTTCAATAATATGTTCGTCGTTCATTATAAATTTTTATATACTTTTTATTTTTATTTTATGTTGTTAATTTCTAAAAATATAAAACTCTAATTATAATATGCCTCTTCCAACATTCCCCATATATTTGACAATTTCATTTTTAGTTTGTGATAAAGCTTGACAAACTTTTTAATTTTGTGTTAGTTATGTTATGTATGTTCGGATAGTTATATCAAGTACTTATTTAACTTTGTATCCTATATAAAGTTTGTGATGAAAAATACAAATTTAATTTAAAATGCTTATATGATTGTTTGCTTTCATTTATATTTATGAACATTTATTTTCATTTGTTTGTCGTTATTTGTGTTCTTTTTATTTGGTAAGTGTTTATAAACAATTCACTAACAAGTTTATTAACATGAACAATAAATCTCGTTTGAGAAGTGTTCGTAATGCACATCATTTCCTTGATTAACAAACATGAAAATACTTTTTTGTATACGTTTGCTTATAGATGATGAAAATTCTAACAAATCTTAATGTGAAGCAATCCAATTACTTCATTTTTTACTATTTAGATTACATAAGAAAGTTTATTTCATTTTTGTTTCTCGTCTATAAACCAAGTTTTTGGCTTTGTTGGTATTGTTCATGATCTTCCAGTTAATTCAACCTTTTGATATTATGAAGTTTCTAGAAATATCTATTTCATTATGATTTTTAATGATTATTTGCAATTGATCGAAAACATAGTTAGAAAACACGATTGCTAGAAAACTGCTTAACACAATTGCCGATAGAATTTGGGTGGGCGAGTAGGAGAGTTCATCAAACCGAGTCGAATCGAATTTGAGTTAATTGAATCGAATACACTGAATTTGAAATTTCCAAACATAATTCGAATTGGAAAAAGATAAGTTAAATTCAAATAGAATCAAATCCAAAACTTTCAAACAGAATTCCAATTCGATTCGTATTCGAAAATGATATCGAATCTTAATTGAACTTGAATTTATTCGGAACAATATTTATAAAATTTATTCAAAAGATTCAATTCAAATGCTCAAAGTAAATAAATAAACATAACATACAAAATAATATAATTTAAAATAAGTCAAAAAGTACCGCTTAAGAAATAAAATTTTAGATTATATATTTTGTGAACTTTTAATTTCTTTGTTCTCATATGCATAATTTTAAATTAATATATAAAATAAATAAGTGTAATTGTTCGTAATTTAAATTAAAATTTTGAATCAAATCGAAAATCACGAATTCTCAGTTGAATTCAAATTCGATAACTAGTTGGGACTTTATATTTTATTTTTTTGTTATTTTTTCAGTTAACTAAAATGGTGTGTTGGTTTTAAAAGGTTTAACCCCAGAACCTAACCTTTTTAATTGGTAAACACATATATTCTCTACTCCACACCTACTCTACTACTAAATTTACAATACTTGCAATCTATTGCTTTAAACCATGACTTTTTTTTGTTAAAAAGTATATTATTTTATTATCAAGATGTCCCCTTAAAGACCCTACAACAAACTAATATTCACTAAAAGGACCAAATATGTTAGTTGAAGCAAACAATAAAAACTAAAATGTGTTTCCTCACACTTCAAAGACTAAAACCATCAAAAATGTGTAAAGCAGTGAACTATTCACGTGATTTGTTCTTTATGATTTTATAATGAAGTTTTTAAATATTTCTTATTATATTTATGCATGCATGCATGTATGTATGAATGTAGGTATGTATGTAGGCAGGTAGGTACGTAGGTAGGTACGTATGTAGATACGTATGTATGTACGTATGTATGTACGTATGTATGTAGGTATGTATGTACGTAACTAAGTACGTACGTAGGTACCTACGTATATAGGTAGGTACGTATGTATGTACGTGTGTATGTACGTGTGTATGTACGTGTGTATGTACGTGTGTATGTACGTGTGTATGTACGTGTGGTTTAGTAAGCTTTGCTGATTTTAATGGTGTAAACAGTTGAGTCCCAATGTATAGTGCTAACCTCTTTCGGTGGTGCAAACACATTTTGGTGATGACTTGATGCTGCAGAAGGAAAAGAAGATTTGCTCTACGCTTCTTTCTTTTGACAAGTTTAAGTCTCATTATACTCTTACTCAATAGTAAGTTCGGTCGGTTACCACCGGCCTTGCCACATGTCACCTTCTTATTGGTTGTTCAAATAATTATTTTTTTTGTTTGCTGCATTTATTTAGTCTATGGTTGTGTTTGGTAAACACAAAACTTTGTTTGGCGCGGACGGCAAATGTCACGTTCTCTTTGGGAGTTGGTCTGGGTTTGAATCCCACAACTTATTTTTTTCCTTTTAATGAGTTTTTATTCTTTAAAAATTTGATGATATCTCACTTTCACCCATTAAGTTTTTAAAGTTCCAGTTATCTTTATAAACGTTTATCTAAGCAAATAATTTCTTGCATTCGTATTTTTGTATGAACATAATAGCAGAAAAGACTTGGGCCAAATATAAAACATTTACGTGCCTATTTTTATATATGCCTTACTTTCAATCTTTACTACCTTATAAATTTTTTTAAAAATTGTTTCGTGTTTACTCTTACTTAAATAGAACTTCTTATGTTCATATTTATGTATTGTGTTGGTATACACAAATCAATTTTAATCTATATTTTATCACACTGTGTATGTTGACGCCGCAAGACGCGGCGCTAAAAAAGGCTTGTTCAAATTAAAACGATAACAATTATAAAGTTTCAGATATTGGAAAGTACACTTGTTGCGTAGGTCAATACGATTTGGAAAATGAAATGGAGTAAAAATCATAAATTAAATCACTAAAGTTTCAAACATTACCTTTCCATTAGTTTATAGGGAGTGGAATATTTATATTATATTAAATGGTTGTGAATGGAGGACTGATATTTTTTTTGTATATCTGTAAATTTAAGAATTTATTGTTTAACACTTATAAATTTTTAAATATTTTTGAAAGTGATTATGAGTGAAAAAGATATGAAAGATAATGATAAAAGTATTAAAAAATTATTTAATTGAAAGAAGTGAGAAAAAATAATAATTTTAGTGTAATTATAAGGATAAGAAGAAGAAATAAAATGTGAATGCTTTAAATGACGATTATATTTACTCTCAATGACCTGTTATAGTTTCAAACATCATTGTGGGCATTAACATTATCTTATAGTTGATAAGTTATAAATAACATTTATGTTTACTCTTAAATGATTTGTTATAGTTTTAAACATCGTTGTCGGCAGTAATATTAGTTTAACTGGTTTTGCCATTTCGGTATTCATTTTTATGGTTTTCAACGACCGAAAAAATTACAACTAAACTTATACTGCATAGCTCGGAGGAAAACGACCAAACTCCTGCCGTCGCGAAAAAACAAAACTAGTTTGATTATAAAATTTAAGATCTAAAAAAAACATCTAGTGAATATGGTGATTGTAATCTACAAATATGATACTAGAAATTTGACACGTGCGTTACGATAGATTAAACGCAAAACAATAAAATAACATTTATGTACATTAAACGGGCAACAACCCATTTCAAGTTTGAAAATAAATATTTATGTAATAAATCACATTTTGCCATGGACAAGATTAATAGTATTAAATTCATGATTGACTTATTTATACGTGATATTAATAACTTTGATGTCATTAATGGTTTCAACTAAAGTATTAGAACATATAGATATAGATGGGTGCTCGCACTATTGTCGTGATAAACACTACACACCGTTAGCCATTAAACTTGTGATCGTAAAATTTTTAGGCCTTTCTTTTTTAAGAAAAAATATTCTAATTTTTATTTAACTTAGAGATGATATGGATATGTCCCAATCATTTTTACTTAGATTCCAAACTATAAACTTTTTGCTATATATGGTTGGCTAACCTCTAAATCTATGATATAAACTTTTCCAAACTATAAACTTTTCCGATGTTACTTTTTAAATTTTAATATAATATCGTTCAATTAAATCATGTGAAATGAAAGAAAGTTTAACGTAAGTGGTTATGAATTTGAAAAACCAAAACCCATAACACATAAATTGAAAAAAATACCAATGTAGTATTAAATCCATGGTTGACTAATATATATGTGATATTGATAGCTTTGGCGCAATTATTGGTCTCAACTAATGTATTAGAACATATAGAGATGTGTTAGATGATGCCGCAAGAAACACAACAATTAAATATACTGTAATACCTATGCAATATTAAATCTATGGTTTACTTATCTATACGTGATATTGATAGCTTTGGCGCAATTGATGGTTTCAACTAACATATTAGAACATATAAGGGGGGCCGCACGATGCACGAGTAATCATTAAATCTGTGATAGTGAATTTTTAAGCCTTTATTTTTTTAAGACCAATAACTCTAATATATATTTAACTTAGAGATATGGATATGTCCCGACCATTTTTAAACTTGGATTTCAAACTATAAACTTTTAGCTAGGTTTGGTTGGCACCTACTAAACCCAATTAGTAAATTTACCTTGGGTCTCCCTTTTATAAAACAAGAAACGATAAAAGTTGTGTTTAAATTTATGATTTGGACTGATAAAATCGAGTGGAAAACAACATGTTACTTTTTAAGTTTTTGCATCTATGTGAAATGAAAGAAGGTTTAACACTAATTGTTTCTCACTTTTATAAATCAAACCTCACAACATATACAAATAAAGTAATACCAATGTAGTATTAAATACATTGTTGACTTAATCATACGTACGTGACACTGATAGCTTTGGCACAATTAATGGTTTCAACTAATGTACTTGAGCATATAGAGGGGTCCTCACGTGTTGTCGCGGATAACACCATGCACCAGTAACCATTAAAACCTATAATAATTATTTTTAGGTGTTTCTTCTATAAACAAAAGACTCTAAATTTTATTTAACTTAGTGATATGGATAGGTTTTATCAATTTTTAAACTTAGATTACAAACTATAAACTTTTAGTTAGGTTTGGCTAACTAACCACTAAACCATAATAGTAAATTTACCTTGGATATCAATTTTTAAAAGACAAGAGACGCTAGAAGTTTTATTTAACTTGATGATGTGGAATACATTTCAACCATCCCATGAGCACTTTTAATTATGCATTGATTATGCTTACCTAAGAGGTAAGTATGCAATTCATTTACAAAACTCATCATTTTTTGCATTTTCTATTCTCTACTAATGTGGACAAATATATACCTTATGTGTGTTTTGATATTATGGCATATGTACTTGTATTATATGCTTAAGAGATTGTAAGCATTTTGAACTTTCTACAAAATTACCAAATTGCCCCAAATATTATATAGTAGTATAGATTAACTAAAATCATTGTAAGTGTGAGATTATTTTGTGTAAGGTAAAATTCATTATTGCTATGGATACTAGTCAACATTTTCTATAAAAAAATTTAAAAAAAACAAACCCCATCCCCACCCAACAACCCATTCTCTATACTTTCTTTTGTCCTCTCACCGGAAAAGAACGTGATAACACAACCCACACCCTTATCGTTTTTGTTTGACCTCACAACCGCCTCACCACCAATCACCACCATCAGATATCTTGTCAAATATCCGGTCACCAAGCAACACCATCAATCACTGCCACTATCACACCGTTATTGATTCTAACCCCTAAGAACACCGCCTCTAGTATCGTTAGCCATCATCCCAGACCACTACTGTCACACCCAAATCTTGACGATAGAATTGTCGAGATGTGATGGTTAAGATTGTTCATAGCCATATAACGCTATTTTTAAATGAAAATATTATTATTATAAATTTCAAATGCAAATACAACCATAAGTCTTAACATGAAACAAGTCGAAACATAAAACAAAATAATCCAAGCTTTTTATTCTTTAATCTAGGTCCAAATCCTAGTTTTATGCAAACTTCAAAAGATGACTTCAAACTTGGGTATTTCCTGAAACATGTTAAAAATAAAGGGGTCAACTATGAAGTTTGTGAGTTTCCAAGGGTTTAATATACATAATATATCAAAAGGTTCCAAGTAGCAATTCATGGTCAAAGTTATGAGTTATGCAAGCTTATAGAACACATATAGCTACAATTAAACCTAGACTAAGATTAAGATTACAAGTTTATACGATTGACTAAGTGTACTTGGTTCCCATGATGAAGAAGCCATACGTCATCAGGAGCCGACAATACATCGGCTTTAGCACCAAATAGGCTCGTCAGGCCCATAGATCTATGACGTCGCCAGGCTAGCAATAGTTAATGATTGTCAACATAATATGTATCTCATATAAGACTTACAATAACACAAATAACCATGACAAAATAAATGTATGAATTGCATGTGCTTTACAAAAATAAAACGTTTCCAAGTGTAAGTAAATAATGTAACATGTTTCACCCCAAAACGGTGTGAAATAATATAAAATACGGCAAGGAAACTCACATGACCAATAAGTATATAAAATGAGGATTAATAAAACAATAAATAGATGTCGTTCCAATGTAATCTTTCACAAGGGACCTAAACTTATACACATTACAAGTTTAAGTTTATTAATGGGTTTAACGATTCAACGGGAGCTAGGGTTTCAATTGACATTTGGGGGGTTTCAATAACTAAATTCATTAAAATGATATAGTTGATTATATTTTTATTCAATGAAAATAAAATATAATAGTCGAGCATTTTATTATAATGCAATGAAAAGATTTATGGAAAATAAAGTTTAAATATAAGTTTAAACAATCTATTTTTCAAAATACTAATGATTTAAACAATAGCATATAGACAATGTTTGAGTCAATAATAATATATAGTTTTAAATCATTTTGAGTCTATTTTATATAAATAAACTAAATACAATTATTGTTTTATAAAAGGTTTAAATTATTCGGGAAATAAATTTATAGAAATTAATAAAGTGATTTTGAAAATACACAAAGTTTATAAAATTATTTTTAATAATTTTCAAAAGTTTTTACATATTTAAAATTGTGAAAAAAACCAAAAAGAATGGATTGAGGGTCCCCGGGTTCAAACCCGGGACCTCAAGTCCACACTGCATGCACACTACCAAAACCAAAAGCCTTGGCCGCATTAAGGATTAGTTTTAAAAACTTAAAAACATTTGATACCAAACACCCCCAAATCATATGAACCCTAATTTGTTCAATCCCAAATTAACCTAAGGCTTTTGTTCCCTAGGTGTAATCCAGTTGAATGATGTATCATACTTACTTGATTAAGAACAAATTGATGTGATTACGCTCGGTTTAGTCTCGATGCAATCGTGAAGAACAGGGTGTTAGTTATCTTCGATTTAGTGAATGTTTCACGAAATTAGGTTTACAGAGAGTTGAAAGGTGTAGAGAATGTATGAAGAGGCTGATACAACCCAAACATCCAAAGTCTATCCTGCATGCTGCACAAGTGCATTAAAGAAGAATGCTTAGAAAGTTTTGCACATGCAACAAAAAATACTCTAAGTGTAAAATCTTCTGAAGCCAAGACCAATATCTTCCGAAGCCAAAGATGAAGTCTTCCGAAGCTTCAGAGACAAAGTCTTCCGAATCCTCAACACTTGAAGATAGATTTCTTCTGAAGACTTTTAGTAACATGCTTTATCCGATGTACTTTTCCATAAAGCTGGACACCTTTCCGCTGCATCTCTGTAAAGTCACCAACTTGCACGAGTTGGTGAAAAGGTCCATGCTTTTTGTAACTATACATTAAGGTCTTGAGTCTGTAACTTTCTACTTCATGTACTTTATCCTTTTTGTAATAGATAAGGATGTGAGCTATGACATGTCATAGTCACTAGTCAAAAGGCAATCTGCCTTTTGACTCTACAGTTGATTTTGTTTGTGTCTAGTCAATTGTATCCAGCTGGCTTTCAAAGTATAGCCGACTGTAGGATGTAGTATAAGTATCTTATATTCTTGTTTGTATGTGAGAAAGAACAACTTATATGGATATTTTGTTCATGATATTATTTATAATGTTATTTAAGTTGGTTAAATAACATCAAATAATAATAGTGTGTTTAAGTTTTATAATTAAGAGGTTAATTATACAACTAATA
>BJCM01031172.1:0-20555 GCA_018326385.1 Flaveria bidentis | reverse complement strand
GAGGGTGAAGCTACTCAGCAGGGAAAGACTGACATCCATTCGTATTCTATGTTGTTGTTGTTTTGTAATACGTTAAAATAATTCTTTTGTAAACAGTAAATGATGATGTATTGCTTAACAACAATGTTTTAAATAAAATGAATGGTTTTTGATAAATCATTTCCGCTGCTTAAGTTTGTATATTTATTATGTGTAATGTTTTAACTGCTGTGATTGACCAACTGTGAGGTCTCCGGGAACGGGGCCTTACATTTACTCTATGAATATTCAACAATACCAATAATCAAAGTTAGTATCAAGTGATCTTAGGAACATTAACTAAAAATAGTTTTCTAAAGCTTAAAGGAAATGATTGCCCTTTCTCTTCTGTTTGAGAATTAAGGAAAGCTCTTGAAGGCACCATCTAGATCTGGCATAGTTTTATGACAATACAACACTTAAAGCCCTTGAGTACCTGATTTCTTTAACGATTTCAGGCTCCAGTTCTTGACATCTTCTGATTTCATCATCATCATTAAATGTATGAATTGCTGCTTGTTTTAATGCTATGTAGAGATGATCTATAAAGGAATGATAAGTTTTTCACCTCGAAAGCTGAGAAAACATGAAGAATGGTAGGATTTGAGAAGGGAAGGGCAATCATTGAAATTAGAGAAATTGAAACATGTTCAATGTCACATTGGTGGAGAAGACATTGTCAAAAACGGGTATGGTCAAAGGTCAAACAAAGACTTTAAAAGCCTAAAATTTTAAGAACCTAACCACATCAAACCAATGTCGAATTAATTGGACCCGTTTTAGAACCTGCTTGCTTATCATAATGAATTTAATAATTACTTATTATTCTAAGTATTAGGTCACAAACTTTTACTTGATAACCTCTAAAAATTACGTATTAAGTGTTACCCAACATAATAAGAAGAAACAAAAAGTTATAAATAAAAAGTGATGATACTAAATTTTTCACTATAGTCATCGGAGCTTGCAACTACACCGTTGGTGTCTCAATTACAGCCATTGATGTCTTTACTGCAGGAAGATGCTTCTCCACAACATGTCTAACTCTCTGACGATGTGATCCACCCTCGCTGTGGATTTGAGTGCGAATATTGTTTTCTAGTTATATCTTACTTTTGGCGTCTTTTCTTGAAACGTTTTTCATGCAAAATGGTATGCTTGTGGTCAATCAACTGATCTAACCATCGATCGTCAGAAGTAAAGGAATCAGTATTCAAGAACTTTCGTATTTTCTTATACTAAACCAAAGACATGCAACATACATATATAGAGAAAACTAGGAAAGGAAATAAATCAACCAATAATAAATTTCCTAAAATATGGGAGCAAAATATATGGAGAAAAATATGCAAGAATATATGAACGTGAATAGATAATTTCCAATACTCCCCTTCAAGTTGGTGCGTGTAGATTTCGAACGCCCAACTTGCCTAGTAATGTTCGAAGCAATGGTGACCCGAGCGGCTTGGTCAACAGATCAGCGACTTGGCACTTGGAATTGACAACCATTGGAGTAATTATTTTCTCTTCCACGCATTCACGATCGAAATAACAATCCATTTCAACATGTTTTGTTCACTCGTGAAAAACAGGATTGTTTGCTATATCACGTGCGGCTTGATTATCACAAAATAATTATGTAGGATTCCCTTGAGGAGTTTCTAATTCGGTTAGCAACCATCGAACCCACAATATTTCACTGACACATGTACCCATGGCACGGTATTCGGCTTCAGCAGAGGAGCGTGATACAATTGATTGTTTCTTTGATTTCCAAGAAATTGGTGCAGAACCCAACAACAATATGTACCCCATTCTTGACCTTCTACTAAACGAACATCCGAGCCAATCCGAATCACTATAAGCCACTAGATTTACCCCGCCTTCTTTTGGCAAAAGTATTCCTTGCCCAACAGTAGCCTTTAGGTAACGAAGAATTCGAATCGCAACATCCATGTGGGGTTTTCTAGGATCTCCAACAAACTGACTAAGAATGTTCACGGAGTAGGCGATATCCGGTCGCGTGGCTTGTAAGTAAAGCAGTCGCCCCATGAGACGCCGATATTGTAGTCCATCTACCTTTTCTTCTTCTTCATATTTGATGAGTTTCAATTGGGGTTCCATGGGAAATGAACTGGGGCGACACCCCAACATCCCGCTATCTTCAAGAATGTCTAGGTGTATTTTTGTTGACTAAGTACCAAGCCTTCTGATGTTTTTGCAACTTCAATACCTAGAAAATACTTTAAAGTGCCAAGATCCTTAATACTAAAGTCGTTGTCGAGGCGAAGCTTTGTTTCTTCCATCCATGTCTCATTATTACCCACAATGATTACATCATCTACGTATATAAGAATTCCCACAAATGTGCTACCATCCTTATAAAGAAATAAAAAGTGGTCTGCCTTCGACTGCTTGTATCCAAGTGTGGTTAGAAAGTTGGTGAATTTGCGATACCAATTTTGAGAAGCTTGTTTTAGACCATAAATGGACTTTTGGAGCTTGCAAACTCATGTTTCGTCTTTGTTAGCAAAACCTTGAGGTATCTTCATATAAACCCCCTCTTCTAGATCTCCGTGTAAAAATGCATTATTAACGTCGAGTTGCTGAATTTTCCACCATCGTTTAACTGCAATTGCGAGAAGAGTTCTTACGGTTACTAGCTTAGCCACCGGTGCAAAAGTATCATGATAATCGACACCCTCCAACTGTGTGAAGCCCTTTGCCACAAGCCTCGCCTTGTACCTCTCGAGGTCTCCATTTGGTTTGAACTTAATCTTATACACCCATTTGGAATCGATGGCCTTTTTTCCTTTCAGTAATTTTTCAAGGGTCCATGTCTTATTTTGCTCAAGAGCTTGGATTTTTTTCTTCATAGCTTCTTTCCACTCTTCCTTGCAAACTGCTTGTTGAAATGTTTTAGGCTCATCATGAGTTTTGATGGCCAACAAAAAGACCTTATGAGTTTTAGAAAAAAATTTATATGACACAAAATGAGATAAAAGGTGTACCGTGGAGGAACCTTGATCGGAGTCGGGCTGCGTTTGGTTAATCGAAGGGGGGAGCCTCACATCATAATCATTGAGATATTTAGGTATGGTTCTATGCCTTCTTTGCCTTTCTTCTTGTGTTTCAACTTGGGTCGTAGGCTCTTCTGTAGTCAAGTTTTCAAGTTGAACCATTTCATCTTCAATATTTTGCATGCTTGGGTTACTACCCTCCTCACCATGATCACGTGGGGTGTCAGGGGTAGTAGGATTTATTTCAATATCATCATTTGTCTCATTCAAAGGTTCACTAACTCCCCCTGTACCCATGTTTTTAGTTTCATGAGGGCATTCATGGCATTGGGTGATAGGATTTGTATTTTCAAAAATTTCTGGTTCTCCGCATAGTGTAGTTGGGTTAATTTTAGAGAATGGAAATGTATCTTCTGCAAATCTTACATCCCTCATTACTAAAACTCTCCTTTGCTCGAGATTATAAATTTTATATCCCCGTTTTCCGTAGGGATAACCCAAAAACACACCCTCCTTTCCCTTTGGTTCAAATTTATCCCCATTTGTTTCGGTGTTCCTATAGTAGGCCAAGCAACCAAACACCCGCATGTGATCATATTCAGGAACTCGGCCAAATAAAATTTCATATGGGGTTTTGTTACTCACGGATTTAGATGGCAACCGGTTTACTATGTAAGTGGCAGTTAACACACACTCTCCCCAAAAAATGGTGGGAAGGCTAGCTTCAAACCGTAAAGCTCTAGCAATCTCTAAAAGATGCCTATGTTTTCGTTCCACGACCCCATTTTGTTGAGGAGTGTGTGGACAAGTCGTTTCTAACATAATGCCTTTCTTACTATAAAATTGTTTCATGTGATTAGATATGAACTCACCACCATTATCACACCTAATTCTTTTAACATGTTTTCCAAATTGAGTTTTGACCATTCTACAAAAATCACTTAAGTGGGTACTAGCTTCATACTTATGTTTGAGCAAATAAATCCACACAGCTCTACTATAGTCATCGACTATGGTGAGGAAATAACTAGCCCCCGTAAGTGACGGTCTCCTATACTTCCCCCAAATGTCACAATGGATCAATTCAAAGCATTCACTTGTTTTAATAAAGCTAACCGGAAACGGTGAACGAGTAAGTTTCGCTTTATTACAAGAATCACAAATTTTGTCTTTAAAACTTAAAGAACCACCTTTGAGAAAGATAATATGAGATAACTTTATGTTTGAAGGATGCCCAAGTCTTTTATGCCATGCTTCAATTATCACCATCATTGCCCTCCTTTCTTCACGTATTCCCCCCATTCGATATAGACCTTCACGACAGCTCCCCGATCCAATCAAGCTCCCCGTCCTCAAGGCCTGTAAAACAAAGAAATCCGGAAAAAATGTCACGGCACAATGGTATTCTTTAGTTAACTTATGAACAGATAATAAATTGCATGTAAAATTAGGCACACAAAGGACTCCACCAACTTTCAATCCATTCTCGAGCACAAAGTCGCCTTTTCCTTTTACAGGAATAACTTCACCATTCGGAATGGTAACCGGCTTTTCAAAGGTGTCAACAGTCAAGTTTTCAAGTGCGTTTTCATAACACGTGATATGCTTGGTTGCACCCGAATCAACAATCCAATCTATATTTTTATCATATCTACCTGCCATGTTTGCTATACTTGTTTCTTCTCTATTTTCCATGTTTGCAGTAGGTTGTTGGATTTTGTTTCCACCAAATAACTTTACAAAGCTTTTATATTGTTCCTTAGTCAAGCTCGGAATGGGCGATGCGCCAACAGGTTCGATCTCGACCATAGCAGCCTTTGGCTTGGGTTTTTCTTTTTCATTCTTTCCCTTTCCCTGCCACAAATCCGGGTATCCAATCCTCTTGAAACACCCATCTCGCACATGCCCATCCTTCCTGCAAAAGGTACAATGTTCGTTCTTGTCACTTGATGAATTCTTTTCGGTCTTTTGCCATCCTTTCTCTTGTTGGTTCTTGTTTCCTTCACGTCTTCCCGTATACGAAGCTTGAAAAGCTGAACCATCTTGGGTAGTTCTTTTATTTGTGTTGATGGAGCGTTGTTGTTCATCATCCGCTACTAAATGATACACAGTACTAAGATTTGGGGTCAGTTTCATTGCTAAGACTTGTGTTTTAATAACTCCAAATTGATCATCAAGTCCCAACAAGAATTCATAAACCCTCTCTTTCTCCTTCAATTCTTTTAGCCTTTTTCCAAGTTTACATGTGCAACCATCACATGTGCAACGAGGCGTCGGTAAAACGGATTTCATTTCATCCCACAGCTTTGCAACTTTGTGAAATATGCAGAAACCGTTAACCCGTGTTGTCGAGTGCTGGTCAAAGATTGTTTTAGTTCATATGCCTTGGGGGCACTTTCTTTCCCAAAACGTTCCTGCAAATCCTTCCAGATTTCGGCCGCTGTCTTCGCATATTTTACGCTGCCACGGATTTCTTTTTCCATCGCAGTTGTTAGCCATCCTTTGATCATCGCGTCACAACGCATCCTGGACATATATTGGGCAGAATCCATACTTGGTTTCTTGAGCGTGCCATCGACGAATCCGGTCTTGTTCTATGCGAACAGGAAGTTCAACATCTCGGCAGCCCAATCGCTGTAGTTTTTGTCGGTGAGAAGGTCATTTACGTGTAGTTGTTTAGGATAATCGGAAGCGTGTAGGTAAAAGGGAGATGTATGATCAATAACTTTCTCGTCGGTTTTGGTTTTTGAGGTTTCTTCTCCGGCCATTGAGATAACCGGTTGTGTTTTGTTATGGTTGGGATCGGTATCGTTCTGATACCATAAAGGAATCGGTATTCAAGAACTTTCGTATTTTCTTATACTAAACCAAAGACATGCAACATACATATATAGAGAAAACTAGGAAAGGAAATAAATCAACCAATAATAAACTTCCTAAAATATGGGAGCAAAATATATGGAGAAAAATATGCAAGAATATATGAACGTGAATAGTCAGAAGAACACAACTAAATGATAAATAGCTCAAATGGGCTTAACTAGACCGCCAGTAGGTCCATTTCTTGGTCCTAGTGGTAGGTCCGTTTGTTTTGTATAAGAATAATTTAACCTTCCACTATATTTTCACAATTTTTTTACCCCATTAAGCATTGAACCAGAACTCAAACTCACCACACTAATAAAATAAGATGGGTTCTTGATCATTAGAAGTGATGGAATCTGGGACGTGTTTAGGAACCAAAATATAGTTGATTTTGTGAGATGGTAGTTGAGGATGATAATGATGTGAAGTGGTGTTGCAAGGAGATGGTGGAAGAAGCAATGAAACAAGGAGAGGATGATAATTTGGTGATGGTTATTGTGTGTTCTTAGGCGGAAGCACCACCGCAAGTGGTGGTGCAAAGAGGTAGAGCGAGGAAGATCATTTCTGTAGAGTGGTTGCTTAATCTTAAGTTCTATCTTGAAGGATAAAAAGGTTCTTTTTTTAGTGTTCTATTTTTTAAAAATTATTTGGAGATATGATGATGATGGTGAAAATGTATAGTTGTAAATACTTTCATGTGAGAGAATAAAACAAATTTATAGTGTATACTTGTATCTCTAGAGTAAGGGAAACAATCTATAAATTTACAAAACAGTCGATATAGTCATTTGTAAATTTTTATTGCTTCATAGTTCTGGTTTTTTAAGTACATGTTAAAAGAAACATTCAGATATGAAATTTGTAATTTGTTGATTAATACTCATGCACCTAAAAGGCATAGGCATACATATCAGACATAAGCCCGTCCCTCTGAGTGTAAGAAATAAGGAATCACACAATGAAAGATGTAGATATCACCAAATATTGACAGACGACAACCTTGCAAAATCAATAAAGTATTTACAAAATCCTTAGAAGCAATAATGTATGCAAGATTATGTGCAAACATTAGAGAGTTGATCGTACAACCTTTGTTATGGACCTGAATGCCTAGTAAAAATTCCTTTTTGAGGTATACAAATATAACAAACCCCACATAGTGGTTTTGATGGATCTCGACGCAACAATTTTATTGTGGCATCACTTTAAAATATGCTCTACATGTAAGGTTCTTACCATCACTTGGAGTTCCCTCACACATGTTTCCACTGCCATAGAATCAACACCAATTGGACTAAACTTCTGTCTACTTCTCTTACTTTAACAAGAAACAGGATTTCAACTCCTCTGTCTTCTGAAGAACTTAATGCAAGTATTAATCTTTCCCCTAATTTCTTTTGGATGATCATGTTAAGACGATTTACTTTGTAATCAACTCCTATGATGTTTATCGTCTTCTGGAATTCCCTCACACAGGTTTCCAATGCTACAGAATCAACACTACCAATTACGTATAACATCGTTTTGTCTGTGTGTACCCAGCTTACAGAGGAGCGAACAAAGTCAACTCCCTGGAGCGTAGATACCGCCTTCTTTATCTTGTGTATATCACATTCCTTTTCAAAATCTCCTAGCCAAATTCTCTGAAATATACACATTAAAATAAGTAATTCTGAATAGAAATAAAAACATATTTTAGACAACTTTGGTCTTCCACTCGGCACATACATTTACATCATATATTCAATAACATATAAGTAAAATTTTGTATCAAATACAAATAATTAATAGTGATTCATGCCACAAAAGAATCAAGATTAAAGTATATGCGTACTTTGTAAAGAGTGTCTCTATGAAGCTCATTGATATATTCCAGGTGCATAAATGATGCTTCCAAGTCTTGCGATTGATATGATTTTCTCCACCCTTGTAACTCTACAACAATATGTTATTAAGACGACTATAACAATATTTGAAATTTAATATATTGTTAAAAGTATATTTTTTTATATTCTTTATACAACTATTATTTTGAATTATTTTAATTTTAAAGAGCCACATGAGAAGGTGCGTGGAGTTTTCCACTATAGCATTGGTATGAACTATGACCGGGGGCGGTTTGGTGTTCACCGTTAGTGCCACGATGGAAATTTATTGATGACACATTATATCTAGAATCAGCTGATAAGCACTTACCAGTATAGTGAATGTCATCTCCAAACCATCTCTTTATCAAAGCAGGGGTCGATGACTTGAAGAAATCATGACGACACAAGTAATACCATCCTGTATTTAATTGAAATTCAGAAAGGTCTCCTCCAATTACTTCTTCATTTGTGTTATCATCATACTTTCCTTCTTGATCTAGTTCATCATCATCCATATATACAAGGCTGGCACGACATTCATGTAGTGTCATTCCTCTCCCCACAGCAATAAACACATGCATTTCATCCCCAACATCTAATATGTTGCCTATCGGCCAATAACTTAACCACATAGCATATTGTTTAAGTCTAGGTTTGCAATGCACCACAGGGTTGTACATCCAAGTAACACCCTTCGTTATGTTTCTAATTAAGGTGAACAAACGACCCCTATCTTCATCGCTGGATCTTAAGAAACTGTATAAGAAACTCACATTTAAACCTTGGATCTTGTGTTTATTTGGAGGCAAAGACACACGAAAGTATAAGAATGGTTGTGTTGTTGTATGTTCAAATGTTATCATGCATAGATCATTTATGTCTTGCATATAGATGCTCCTTATACCATATTCGTATACCATCTATGACACAAAAATTGCAGAAAATTCTTGTTAGTACTTTGTAGTATATCAACAAGCATGCCATAAAGACATGTTTTATGCACTTATGGATTAATTTGAGAAAGAAAAAAAGAAATTAACCTGGATAGGTCGAATTTTTCCTTTAGAAATGTCATCACAAACCAACTTCACCTTATGATGTTGATATGCTTTGATCCATTGCATATGTCCCAAATCTGCTTCACCAAGTTCTTCTATGGCTACCAATTTAAAAAGACCTTGAACTTCACATAGTTTGTAACAACCTTTATATCCAAACTTTCGAAGTCTAAAACGAGCTGATTCAAATGTTACTTTCTCTAGTGATTTACACCCATGTATATACAACTCCTCTAACGTACTTGGGAGACACAAAATGGACTTGAGATTTATGCAAGAACTCAAGTTAAGAACCGTAGCATTTTAAGTACAATGTTCTTAGGAATGATCTCGAATAGATTACATCTTAAACTCATTCCAAACAACGGGCCATTGAATAAAATAGGAAGATTATGATTATAATCAATATAAGAGTCGAGAAACAAAAACTTTAATGACTGTGGTAAGGAAAACAAAGCTTGTTCTCGAATGCCTCCACCACTACACACAGATTTTAGCCTTAATTGTTTATTTTTAAGCTTGTGTTTCCATGAGGACCTCCACAGGTTTTTACACCCTGCCAAATTTAATAGAGTGAGATTTTCAAGGCCTTCTATGCTTTTACAAACATGAGTGAGATTATAACAATCCCAAAGGATCAACGTCTCAAGATTTGGGACGTGTGAGAACTTGCGGATGCTGATAAGTTCCAAACAGCATGTAAGATTTAGAATCTTTAGTGAATCCAGAACCTTTTCAAGAAAAAAATATTTTAGTTTATGATAACATATTATGCATTTAGTTGTAGAATGTTTAAAGCATAATTCTTACCATGGGTGGTTCAAACTTTTCCAAGCTTCCATTAGTCATATCTATAGCCACCAAGAAGTTACTTTTCAATAAGCCTATGGGTATTGTTTCCAAAAGACATCCATGCCAACACAACCATCTTTATTCAGAAAAATTCTTGTACTGCCCACTAAGTTTCACATATTTGAGTTGGAGCAGCTTTAGTGTTTGCATCTTTGAAAGAGAACTAGTTTTAATGGTTACTGCCTACAAATTTAGTATGAAGTGAAAAATTTTACATGTGTCATTCCTGATACATAATGCCATAATGCACTAGAGTTAAATTAAATACATCAAATATATTTGCAGCATCATAATTCAGAACATATATCAAATTGAAGATCATAATCCTGCTCATCTTAAAGTCTTAGTGTAGTTTGTAAATTTATGATTTGTATGTATAAAGTCTAGGGGTGTTTTGTATCAAATTAGAAGCGGCAACAATTGGTGTGAGTGCATGAGCATTAGGCACTTAATATTGCAAAATTGGCGCCGTGGGAATTTACACAAACAAATATCGCATGGCAATTTTTGCATATTTGAAGGTGACGATATGTGAGGTTTTGTTAAATTCAAACACAACAATAAAGGTTGGTTCACTGGTCTGAACCAGGTTAAAGAACAAAGTCATGCCTACTTTGACTCGTTCAAGGTGTCACAATGATAGAAAATTTAGTTCTACTATAAGATCGGTTGATTTTTTAATCACATGTCAAGGGTTGAGGCCGGTCGATTTTTTATTCTTGCAATGTCAAATATTAGAACCTATAAATTATATGTTATGTATTATACACATTAAACCCATACTCGAAGTAAATTGACATTGGGTGATGATTTAACCTAGTAAAGAAATACAACTAGGCATGAAGAAGGATATGACAGCAAACACACACCTGTTCTAGGAAATACCAAAAGAGGTGGTATTGCAAGTCAATTGGTGTAGAATGAGTGTAGAAGGCATGTTTGCAAGCACTCATTACAAAATTTGTGTTAATCATAAGGAGGAAGATGACATGATACACACGTTCTCTTCAAAGGTAGTATTGTTACAAGGGCAAGCGAGTTCAAAACAATTCTGAATCAATGGACTCTGGTATTAAAACAACTACATATTGTATTAGATAGATTCATTCATGTTGTCGCTTCCATTGAATAATACTTCAATCTAGATACGATGTCTCTCGATAAAGTGATTTGGAGACTTAAGATGTTGGAAGATATGATTAAGTTAGAAAAAGGAAGCCTAGAAGAAAGCCAAGGGGTTCATGCGTTAAGATAACAATTCTGGCATAGGAAGATAGTTTGGAAACCAAGGACGAGGCAAGTTAAATCCATCACAAGGAAACTATTAGAGTGAAAAATACAAATAAAGTGTGAAAAAGAAGGCCTCTTAGCTAGATTAACAAATATGGGATGATGGATGTTTTCAAATATTGTAAACAAGGTTCAAGTGTTTGATGTTTGAACAATTTAGAAGAACAATCTAATCTTATACAAGAAGATGAAGAACCAATGCTACCAATGACAGTTACTTAAGACAAAGGTGATCAGGAAGAAGTTATTTTAAATAATGGTAAGATAAAACTAGGGACATATGCTACAAAAAAAGAAAGCTTGTGGTACTTGGACAATGGTGCAAGTAAGCATATGATTGGTGTATGTAGCCACTTAAGAGAAACCGAGGAAAGTGTAAGTGGGCACATATAGTTTGGTGATGGTTCATATGTGGAGAACAAAGGCGTAGGTGTAATACTTCTAGAATCCAAGAATCAAGAATATACGCTTATCTCTCAAGTCTTCTACATTTCCAAATATGAAAAATAACATTTTTAGCCCGAAACAAATATTAGAGATTGGGTGTAGAGTAATCATGGAGAGAGATATTTTGTTACTACATTATTAGAATTGAATGTTGCACATGTGGGTCAAAAGATCGAAGAATATGCTATAGAACATCAAGTTGAAGACCTTGCCACCTATTAAATACTAAGGATAAGCATGTGTGTGGCATGCAAGGTTAGGCTATTTACATTTTGATGTAATCAGGGATATTAATAAGAATAATTTGGTTCAAGGGATTCCTAATATGAGTAATGTTGGTCATGTTATCGTGCTTGGTAGAAAAACACAATAGAACTCCATTTCATTGTTAGGCTAAGTTCAAGTTCTTAAAACTTTGGACTTAATCTGTGAAAGTTCATGTGGCCCTATGGAAAAAAGGCATACATTCATATTTATTGAAGATACACATGCTACAAGTAGGTTTATCTTCTTAATTTAAATATTAAGCATTTGGAACTTTCAACAAGTTCAAGGAGAAGGCGGAAACAAAAAGACAAACAAAAAATGTTGAGGAAAGACAAGTCAGGATATTTCACTTCTAATGAAATCTCAAAATATCAAAAAAAGACAACGACATAAAAAAGGAAACTTATAGAACAAAACTCCATAATTGAGTGGTTGAAAGAAGGATTATGATGATATTTTATTTATTACTCAAGGCATGTTAAAGACAATGAAAAACATCACAAAATTTCTAGGGAGAAACATTGTGTCGCACCATTCATACTAAATAGGGTTACAACAAAGGTGTTGTAAACAAGACACCATAAGAAGCATCGAAAGGTACAAAGCCAAATATGAAAGATCTAAAGATATTTTTATGCATTGCATGTGCCGAGGTACTATAAATCCAAGTTAAGAGCACACCTCAAAATAAAGGAAGGATCAAAGTTATACAAATTATATGATCCAACAAACAACAAGATATGTGTTATTAGGGTGTACAGTTCGATAATATCCATGGTATTGGAATATCTACATGAAAGAAGTAGGTACTTAGGATTGTAGATGGACAAAATTGTTGTCAAAGAAAGAGACAATCCTCAAAGAACCCATACCTACTAGTCCTGAAACTAGCGGGACTAATCAAGAGGGAAATTAAACACACTAGATAGATTCACTTATGCATCAGCTTCTAGAAAATTCATCCAGGCCATTCAATCATACACTAATATGATTTCAAAATCTTGATAACATTTATGATCAAACACTAGAAATATAACTAGAAGTAGATGAATTACCGTTTCCTAGCTGAGGAAGAACTAATAAATTATAAAGAAGCATTCAGATGGAAAATGAATTGATGCAATGAAAGTTAAGTTGGACATAATAAACAAAAACAACACTTGGAAGTTGACTTAATTGACCAAGGATCATAAGGGGATAGGCTGTTCAAGACCAAGAATGATGCATATGAAGAGGTCGTGAAATATAAGGCAAGACTAGTACTAAAAGGATAAGTGTAGAAATATGGAATTAAATTTTGATGAGGTATTTGGACTAGTTGGATGCATCGATGTGGTTTCTCTGGTACTGCCTTTAGCAACACATCAAGGATATCATTATCTTATGTCAAGCCTGTATTTTTGCATTATGATCTCAAAGAGGAGGTACATATCTCACAGGTAAAAGGATTCGTGATGTCAAGAAATAAAGGAAAACTATCTTCCTTATGTATTTAAATGTATGTATAAAGTCTAGTAATAAATTGCGTCAGAATAGAAATTTGTAACCTACAAAATACACATGTTTGTATATGTACAATATGAAGTAGCACTACCATATGATGCGACAATACACAAATTTGATCCATGAAAATCAGAGTAGTTTGATATACGATTCACATAATTGTTACATATAATTCTCAATTGCAATAATACCATGTTAGTTGGATATTTCATTTATGTGATTATGAAGATTATTGTGGACTTGAGCAACAAGATATATCTAACACAACTGATAAGCATAAAGTTGTATTCTTTCGCAAGTCAAAACACTAATTTTAAAGTTTCCTTACTTATGAGAGTCTATGTATAGACAGTTAGGGGTATTATTTGGTATGGTATATGTAATATAAAATTAGATTTTAGTCTAGTGTCAACTGAGTGAGCGACTTCTATGGCTTACCTTTGTTCCTTTCTTTAGCTTCCGCATGTCCAACATCAAACCTTCAATTGTTTTAGAAACCTACAAAGAAATAACAAAAAAATGATATTGAGCTAATTGAAATAGGTGGTTGTGAAACCAGAAATAAACTTGAAGATACATGTAAGAAGAATTTACATCTCCTCTTGTTAACACACGATAAGATTCATCGTTTGACCAAATTCTAGTACGTTTTGTAGGATCTTTGGACTCATTATGAACTATATTTCTTCCCATATCTTGAAGCAATTGATGCATCACCAATTTCTTATTTGGTGAAACACTCAGAAGGCATCTATTGATGAGGGTCACCATCCCAGCTTTTGCATGCCAATCCTGCTCCAATATCTTCACCACATAATCCTCATCTTCACCAACAAAGAAAACAACAATATGCAAAAACAACTCTTTGTAGCTAACAAGTGGCAAGGAGTCGAAGCTTTTTTGTAGTACACATTGGATTTTACTATCAATGTCTCCTTTTGACGAATTAAGGAAGTTCAACCTACTTTTCCAAATTTCTATTATGCTATTTCTTTCCCGTGATGCTTCGGTACTAACAAATAGAGAAGAACCCAAAACTTTTAGAGCTAGTGGATTTCCACCACAATATTGTGCCAACTCTACTGCAAGGTCACTGAAACCGTCCAAGGGAAGTTTGGATCCAAAGGCATGACAACTTAATACTTCCAATGATTCATGATTGTTTAACAATTTGAGTTTGCACACATGGCACCTCCAAGATATGGACTCAAACCATGAATTTATATCTAAAAGCCTAGTAGTGATTATAATCTTGCTTTGTGTGTGGATGACACTTGTTCCAAGTAAAGCGCTTAGTTCATCATGGTCATCAATGTCATCAAGAACTATAAGCACCTTTTTTATATGCAATGCCTCCATAATCTTAATCGTACCCTCTGAAACACAAGATATCTTTGTATTCCTACCTTCTAAAATGCCAGTAAGAAGTTGTTTCTGTAGCCCTAGTAAACCATAAGTTTCTCTAAAGTGTTTTCCAATGTCTTCAAGAAAACAACTGCTTTCATAGTTGTGCTTGTTTGAGTTGTAAATATATTGGGCGAGGGTTGTCTTACCACCACCTCCCATTCCACAAATTGCTAGAACGTTAGCATTTGAGTGCTCGTTTTAATGCGGTATAGAGATGATCAGTAAAAGAATGACGAGTATCTTCACCTCTAAAGCTCAGGAAAACATCAAACTTGGTATTATTTGGGAGAGAAGAAGGCATGGATGAAGAAGTAGAAGCCATGATGAAGAAGTAGATGCCACTGAAATTGAAAGAAATACTGTGACTTGAGAAGCTAAGGGGAATACACAAAGCTTGGAAATAATAATAATAATTACATAAAATGCTAAAGTGGTTCTAACGTTTTTTCCTAACATCTTCAATAGTCATTTTCTATTTGCGCACTACAAATACTTTATAATTTTATGAAGACTTGGCTGGCCACTTTTTTAGATGCATGTATATGATATAGTAACCTCAGTTGAGTTTTAATGTTTATTTCATACTAACCAATATTCCTGGGACTCGTGACACATTTGAGACCTTGTCCGTTTTAGATTGCTGCTTGTAATTCTCTTTTTTTAACAGCAAGAAAATTCTATAAATACTAGCAAGGTGCTAGGAACCCATATACAATCACCAAGAAATAGCGACAAGAAGTACATGCATTATAGATTAAAACTTGACCAATCTTTCCACATAAGATTATTAGACTTCGACTGATTTTTTACCCATAAGAATGATATGACTTTAATAGTTTCAAAAATAATCATGATGGATGGATCTCTCCGATTAAAATGAAAGTCATTTCTATTCTTCCAAATACTCCAAATAAAAATATAAATAATGGCTTGAATAAGCTTGGCTCTTTCTTTGTTGTTCACTTGTTCACCTTCATCATAGCCAAAAGTGACAACAAGGTGGTTGTAATTAATATCGAACTCGTTGATTTTAGTAAGTAGCTGTTGAAGGTAGCAACCACCCTCAATTCCAATCACTATCTTCACTTTTTTTTCTTTTTCTTTTTCTTTTTTTTTCCAAAACGTAACGTTTCCAAAATATAGTCTAACGCTATACGTTAATGACCGAATTTAATAAAGGAGTAAATTACATATATGGTTTATGTGGTTTGGTTAAAATTTTATATTTTTTCCTTAAAGTTTAAAAGTAAGAATATAGTGCCTAATATTCTATTTCTCTTTCATTTACAGAATTTATATTTTTTAGTTAACAATTAATGATCTAAAGTTATTAAAATAATTATTTTACTCTCAGGAACCATCCATAAAGAAAGGTTTGTGGTTTGTTTTTCAAAGTTTCTATTTTTTTTATTATTTATAAGTCTATTATTTAATAGAATAAGTTTTAAATACACATATATACATTTTTTATTAATGATTTTTTTATAAAATGTTTGGTTTTTAATTTTATAAAAAAATGCTTTTTAGCTACTTTCTTAACACTGTTTGATTTTTTAATGTATTTTTTAAAACCATTAACAACTTCTTTTAAATATATCGTTTGGTTTTTAAACACCTTTATTAAAAGTGTTAGTTTTTTAAAGGTTACTTTAAGACCATTCGTTTATGGATTAATTTTGAAACACTTTAAAAAGGTCGTTTGAAAACAAATGTCTTTTTTATAGTAGATATGTTTAAAAACAAGTTAAAAAAAGATGTTTAAAATATGAATGTATAAAAATACATTTAAAAACTACAGTAAGTAGACTCGAAATATACCTTTAAATACGAACAGCTTTAAAATTAAAATTTTAAAAACAAACAATATTAATAAAGAAGGTTAAAAAACCGAATGATTTAAAAAAAAGTTAAAAGGTTTTATAGAATTCGTTCAAAACGAAATCAAACGGTTTTAGCAAAACGTAAAAGAAAACGTTTAAAGAACAAAACAAAATCAAATAAAGTTTTTAAGAGCTTTTTTGTGTTTATTAAAACATATTTTACAAAATAATAAACATATTAATGATGATTTAATATAAATAAAATTAAAATATAATGCTTTCGAAAACTAAAGTATAAAGTTAAATTACTTAGACGGTCCCTATGGATTAAATATTCATTGTCACAACACTAGTTGATTAACGAACTAAGAGCCCGTAGCTTAAAGAGAAATAGAATGCTAGTGATCCCGATTTTAAAGGAAGTGAAAGAAAGTTGTATATTTAGTATCATACCCTTATGTAACACAAATTAAAAATCAAATTGGAACGACAATTGGTAAATGGTAAATCTTATAATCGTATTTATTTTTTTTTATTTGAATCCTTCCAATTTGAAAGAAAAGTTAGTATGAAATATTATAATAAATCTTTATTTTCTTTTTTAGACTTCGATCCACTTAAAAATTTTAATACACTCATCTTTTTATGTTTTTTCTTTTCATATTCTTCCGGTTTTCTCCTTAATTAAGACCAGAGAACATGTTGTCAGAGTAGTTATGTTTGGGCCGTACTAACATAATTTACAACAATAGTATTTAGTTTGCGATAAATGTTAACATCAAGATTTCTTTCATGTTTAAGGTTGTTTCTCTACTTTTTTTCTTTCTTTCATATAGAAATTTCTTTTAATTTCTTTTTCATTCTTCTTCTTTTTTGTATTTTTTTACATTGTTCTGCTTAGATTTTATTGATGCTTTTGGATAAAGAAAGAAAGATACTTATCTATGTATTTTCTTACTCTAATAAAAGAGTAACTTGAGTTGCTACATGGCAACATCATAATTATTCTCACCAAAATTTTTCCGCCTCCCTCTCCTCTTAAAATAATAACCTCAATTACTAATAATATTATTTAATATTCTTTTACATTTAATAAATTAAAAAGAGATCTATTTATTGATGTTATTTCTAAATAAATAATTTTTTATAAAATAATTAATTTTCTTAAAGCATAAAACTTTTTTAAAAATACGAAATATTTTAAAATTAGTATTTTTAAAATTTTAATTTTTTAAAACAAAAAATAATTAAATTTGGGAGGTATAGTAAGGAAAATTTTAGAAATTTTATTTTTATACGGTTTGTTTTAGAACATAATGTTTGTTTTTTTAGTAAAAAATTTTAAAAACATAATTTTAAAAAGTTGATATCACTGTTTTATTAGTTATAGTCATTTCTCATATTTTAGAATATCATTTTATAATTAATAAATCTTATTATATTAATATTTTATTTATTCAACCCGTGTAATACACGGATTTAATAAAGTTAGTTATATGTATATGCTTGTATATATGCATGTATGTATGCATGTTTAAAAAACATGGTATAACCTTGTATCAATCAAATACAATAAGGTTTCAACTGAATAGAGATGAATACGAAAACAAAACTAGATTAAATATAAAGAAATAAAAAATGTGTTGAAATTTTTTATAATATGTGAAAATAAATAAATAAAAGTTAGTATGATTTGGCTTTGAGTTTTATTTTATTTTATATAAAAAAATTCAATTTGAATTCAGTTTAGGTGTTACAACTCACAACTTTAGGTGTCTTTACTCCTTCAATTAACTTTTTTTATTTCAATATTGAATTAATATTTTAAGCAATGACCTGTAAATTGTTTCAACTTTGAGTTTACTTTAAATACAAAATGATCTTAGTTGCTAGATACATGAAAAACAGATAAATATTTTCATACTTCAGTAATTTATTTTATCTCTACAGTTCTAGCAATCTTTCTCTGCGATACGAGGTATTCTTTCAGGTCTACGGTCTTCCCTGGCTGTACATACAACTTTGGCCATTTTACCCTGGTAAACATTCAAGTTATTTTGGGAGACTTGAAATTTATTTTAAAAGACCCGTGTTTAACACGTATCCTTAGTTAGAAATTAGTTTTAGTATTTTGTATTTGTATTTTTTTCTATTAATTCATGTGACCTATTGTAATTTACCGTTTTCTTTAATTATTGTATTTTATTAAAATTTATACAAGTACTGTGTTATTATTTTTGACGAACGGTTCCTTCAATCTTAAAACACATTTTTAAAACAATAGTTCATTTTCAAAAAGATTTTGCGCTATAAAAACCTTTTGTAGGTTCATTTATTTTTTATTTTTCAAAGAAAGTTATATAAAGAACCTACTACTTCATTGCTTTTCAAGTCATAAAAATAATTTTGATAAATATCTTTTATTGCAAGACTTCTGTACACTGGGCACATATAATTTATTTAATTGTTGTTATCTTTCTTATCTTTTATTATAACTGCATCATAACAGTAATTATTTACTCATACTTTCTGTTTCACTATCCTTCTATCATAACCATGGTTATACATTAGAATTTATCAAACATAACACATCATCGTTGAGTTTTTTCATAAATTGCACATATCTATGGTTCTATACAGTAAGTGATGCTCATCGAGACTATAAACTATACATTACTTTAGCATCTATTATTATTAAGTACCAAGTATAAGTCAATACATACAAGGCATAACAAAATGTGTGAGATTAGGCAATGCAGGTGAGTAAGTCAATACAGATGACAGAGTCAAATGCGTTTAATAGTGATGTGGTAGATACGGGTGACTATCTTGGGCCATGCGGGCTATGGTAAAGTCAAAGTTGATGACCTTAACTTGGGTAATAAAGATGGTTTGACTTGGGCTATACGGGTAATAGTAAAGCAATTGAACTAGATGTTCATACATATCAGGATACTTAGACAATTCTAAGTGGCAATACAAGAGCTTTCAATGTGGTTTAACACTCAATGCGGGTAACAGGCCTACTAATGCGGTTGAAGTATTTATTCATTAGCGTCATTAAACTTAGGAAATTCTAGGTATTAATACGGATAGTATCATCAATATGGGTACTAACAAACCCTTCCATCGATTAACACCCCACCGGTGCTTTCTTGCCCTAGCTACCACAACCGCGCCCCACCCCTCGACCACCGCTACAGGCCAATCAAAGAATAACAGTAGATGCCAATCAAAGAATAACAGTAGATGAGAACAAACATATAAGTTTAATGAGAATTTGCATGTGTTTAGTTCATGATAATGGACAACTACAACCTCTAATAGAATAACAACTTAATCAAGATTTGTAACTGTTAGATTTAATATTGATATTATCCTAAGTTAGCATTATTATTAGTTTAGTCTATATTTAGTATTAATGTGTAAGGCTCCGTTCCCGGAAACCTCACAGTTGGTCAATCACAGCAGTTAAAACACTACACATTATAATTATACAAACTTAAGCAGCGGAAATGATTTATCAAAAACCATTCATTTCATTTAAAACATTGTTGTTAAGCAATACATAATCATTAATCTGTTTATAAAAGAATTGTTTTACTGCATTACGAAATAACAGCAACGTAGAATACGAATGGATTCAGTCTTTCCCTGCCGAGTAGCTTCACCCTCGTGCCATCCTCAGCAATAATTACCTGCCAACTGAAAATGTATAAAAGCCAGCGTTGCTGAGTGGGTTCTAGTTTTAAAAGTAATAAAATACTTTCTGTATGTTGTATATGAAAATACTCTTTGCTGTAAAATACACCTCTTTACTGTATATGCGAGCACGCATTAACTATATGAACAAATACTGTTCGTTCTCTTTACTGTATGCCTCGTATGTTCTGTAAACTTTTATCTTTATCTTTCACTTTCTGTATGGACCAATGAGCAATACCCCAACTGTATGCGCGATGGAAAACGGGTGATGGGCCATCTATATCCCTCGAAAGGGTCAACTATATCCCCCGAAAGGGTCAACTGTATCCCCCGAAAGGGTCAACTGTATCCCTCGAATGGGTCAACTGTATCCCTCGAAAGGGTTCTGTGTACTGTATACAAGGCCAACCCAATCACCCAGGGTACGCTACAAAG
>BJCM01030748.1:0-20702 GCA_018326385.1 Flaveria bidentis | reverse complement strand
ACTCAAGACCTCAATGTATAGTTACCAAAAGCATGGACCTTTTCACCAACTCATGTAAGTTGGTGACTTGCAGAAATGCAGCGGAAAGGTGTCCAGCTTTATGGAACAGTACATCAGATAAAGCATGTTACTAAAAGTCTTCGGAAGAAATATGTCTTCATGAACTTGAAGCTTCGGAAGACTTTGTCTTTGAGGCTTCGGAAGACTTCATGTTTGGCTTCGGAAGATAATGGTCTTGACTTCAGAAGATTTCATACTTAGAGTATTTTTTCTGTTATATGTGTGAAACTTCCTAAGCTTCTTCTTTAATGCACTTGTGCAAATGCAGGATAGACTTAAGATGTTTAGGTTGCATCAGCCTCTTCATTAATCTCTACAGCCTTCTTCCAAAGCTTCATTCTTTTCGGAAGAAGCCTTCACCACCTTTTCTTCCGAAACAGTCTTCTTCTGGGATGGTTTCAAGGGAGCTTTCTTGTTCTTCTGAACCTTACTAGCTTTTGCTTCCGAGGCCATTTTCCTTTTCGAAGAAAGAGTTTCTTCTGAAAGCAACCTTGCTTCGGAAACCAGCTTTCCTTTCTTCATCACTTGAACCGTTTGAAAAGGTCCAAATGTGAAAATTTCCCTGACTCCTTCATTCCTAACATTATTTGCATAATGTGTGCTTGCAGGATTGTAGTAACAATCTTTTTCCATGTGGTTGTGCAGACCACACATTATGCATGCAATGTTAGTCTTTTGGGACTGCGAGGGTTGCTGTTTCTTGGGCTTATTCTCTTTATCAACAACCTTTCACTCCAACTTCTGATCTTTTGGCAGGACGGGAATGCTGGTATTACACTCCTTTCCCGAATCAGAAGTAACTAACACTTGGAATCCAGCTGAGATAAAGACACCTTTCTGCTTTGGGTCAATCTTCAGCTTAGCCTCAACCACTTTCTTGGCAGTTCTTTTAGCAGCTTTAGCTCTACTTCTTCTGGCCTTAGTGGTTAGGATTTGATCCTCACTAGGAGAGATGGGTACTTCTACCTGTTCCTTCCCTATGGTGGCCACTATTGTTACTTCATCCTTCAACTCTAGTGAGGAAGGGCCTGTAATTCTCTTGCTCCTCAATACCACATCTAGGTTGTCTAATAGACTCAAAAGAGTGTGGTGGAGCAATTTCATTGGTTCCCAACCCTCCTTTGTTCTGATAACAAAGTTTGGAGTGGGAGGATGATGAAATAATAGCTTGGAAGTTTTGCTCAGAGATAGCATGCTTCCTAGCCTGAGCCTCAGCAGTAAGAAGCTGGGCTTGAGCCTCAGACAATTTGGATATCAGATCCTTGATTTAAGTCTTGTAGTTGGTGTTTTCATGTTTTAAAAGAGACACAGTTTTCTCTAACTCTTCAATTTTCTTTTAGTAGTCAGATTCAACTCTCTTAAAATCATATTTTAAAATATTCAAAGACTAAATATCATATCTGATTTCCATATTGTAATCCTGATAAAGTTTAACTTTAGCTATATAGGCTGGAGTATGGAGATGTTCATATACCTCGTTAGCTTGAGCAGGAGTTACATCCTGTACCATGAAGCTCCAATCAACTTCTTGAGCCATTGCAACTGTTTCAGTTGACTTTTCAGTGGGCTTTGAGGTTGAGGGATGTGTGGAGGCCTGTGGGTTCCCGGATTGGTCTTTGGAGGCTTGCATTCCCTTGCAAAGTGACCGAGTTGGTTACAGTTGTAACACTTTGCTTTGGTCTTGTCAAAACCAAACTTGCTGGTAGTTAGGTTTTGAGGGAATTGCCTTCCAGTTCTCTTAAAGAATTTCTTCGCTCTATAAGTTAAAAGAGCCATCTGTTGGACAATGTCCACATACTCTACATCGTCTGGATTAAAACACTCAAGATCATCAAAACAGTATTGAAAATCACCGGAGTGTCCACTTCCTAAGACAAAGGCACAACTTTCCTGAGAGGAATTGTGTTGAGCCTGTTGAGACCTTAGAGTCTCAGGAAAAGTGATGTATGGTCTAGAAGAGCAGGATGCCTGCTGGTAGGTTAGGTAGTGCTGAGGTTGTGGGGGTATTGAGTCTTCAGAAACCATTAAAGTGTTGCTAGTAGGAAGACTCATGGTTCTGCTTGTTTGGTGGCCCTTCTTACTCTCCATCTCTAGGCGATATCCATCATGGATGTCGTAGATTTTAGTCATAGTAAGAGTGTTCAAGGTTTATGTTCTCTTGATAGAGACACAGTAGAAAGTCCACTCGTTTGGAAGAGCATTCATGAACTTTCTAGTAAGATCTCTAAGTTCAGGAGTGATCTTCACAGACTGAAGAGAAGAAATAAGATCCATGTACCTGAAGTACTGCTGGCTGAGGGTCTCTACAACAATATGAGTGAACTTCTTGAACTGCTGCTTCAGTGAGTCCTTCTTGGAGTCGTTGGAGTTTGCATACATCTAAGCAAGTGCATTAAACAATTATTTGGCAGTCTTATAATGCTTGAACCCCACCATAATGGAGTTCGGTATTGCAGTCATAAGAATGGTCATAGCATTGTTGACAATGTCCATCTTCTTTCGGTCCTCGACAGTATAGTCTTCAACAAATTTTTCTATCATGGCACCGTTTCCTCCAGGTGAAGCCACCTTGGGTTTGTACGGGCTGTTGACAATGGGGTTCCACATTTTGTTGTCTTGATATCTGATGAAGCCTTCCATTCTTCTGCTATAAGACCTGAAATTTTTAGGAGTAATGATGGGAGCCTTTGTCATAGTTCCATCTCTACTTCTGATTTATTAAGGGCCATTTTGAATGAGTGAGTTGTAGGAAGGAGTGAAAAACAGGTTGATTTGGATGGTTAGATCACACAATCAAGAGCCTAAAAAGCTCTAATACCAATTGCAGGATCGGTTAAAGTCACTTACACTTTGTTTTTCTCCCAAACTCACTTGAACAACACTCGGATAAAGATAGAGCCAATAATAGTTGATCACAATATAGTTAGTAATAAGGAACACAAGAAGTAATTTTCAAGGTACTTTTATATAATGCTTCTCAACTCAAATATTACAAGACTCTTACAAGCAGTGTGTAATGAGTTACAATGAGAACCTATATATAATACTACCTACAGCCGGATATACTTTAATACCAGTTGGGTTCCTATAACTAAAGCCTATACTACAAGACTATAGTTTAAGGTATCTTAGATAAAGTCTTATCTGAGATATGGTCGTTAGGAGATGTCCCTGACTTACCTTTTGTCACCAACTAAAGTTGGTAACATGTACTATAATAAAAGATAAACAGTGGAATAAAGAATGGTCAACTGCATGGCTCTTTTAGAAAACGCCATGTAGTATCAGAGGCCTGCAACGGAGTGCCAGGTCCATACTTATGTCCACTGGTTCATAGCATTGTCTTCCGAAGGTTATATGGCTTCGGAAGAACAAGTACTTTCGAAGCCACTTATACTTCGGAAGAGTCTGCTTCTTCAGAGGCTTAGGAACTTCTTCTTTTCTTCATACTTCGAAAGTAGTCATCTGATTGTTCTTCTAAGACTACATCTTCGGAAGCATGCTGTTGACTTCAGAAGTAGAGTTTTGTCTTCGGAAGTTGATCTTTCACTTTGTCTTCGGAAGAACTCTACAACCTTTGGAAGTTCCATGCTAAGCTTCGGAAGCCTTTGCATGTAGCACCAAAATTATCTAAGTGATATGGGTTTGGTTGCACCAGCCTTCATCTTGATCCAACAACTTGTTTTTTTCTCTTGATGTTGTGATTGGTTTTACTCAAGGTTAATCATGCCTATCGATTGAACCAGGAATTAAAACCTACTAGGTTCAAATGCCTTTGTGAATAAATCAGCCAATTGATTTTTAGTGGGTAGTTGAATCAATTTGATTAGCCCCTTTTCAGCACAGTCTCTCAAAAAGTGATATCTAATTTCAATATGTTTTGTTTTAGAGTGCTAAACAGGATTATTTGTTATAAAAACAATTGATGTGTTGTCAATGTGAATTGATGTGTGCAAGAATTTAAAACCATAATCAAGCATCTGGTTTTGAATCTAGAGTACTTGAGAGTAACAAGCTGATGTTGCAATATACTCAGCTTCTGCTGTTGATAGAGATACGTTTGTCTGCTTCTTGCATTGCCATGAGACCAGTATGGGACCAAGAAATTGACAACCGCCAGAGGTGGACTTTCTATTGAAGTTGCATCCTCCATAATCACTATCTGTGAAGGCATAGAGATTGAAGTCTCCTTCATTTGGATACCATAACCCAAGAGCTGGTTTGCCATTCAGATATTTGAAAATCCCCTTGACTGCATTCACATGTGATTCTTGTGGATCAGCTTGATACCTACACACACACAAACTCCAAACATAATATCAGGCCTGCTAGTAGTAAGATACATAAGTGAGCCGATCATAGATTGATAGTGAGTCTGGTCCACTGATTTGCCTTCTGGATCAGGTCCAATCTTCACTTTAGTATTCACAAGAGTTCTGATAGACTGACAATCAGCAAAGTGGAATTTCTTCAACATAGTTTACACGTATTTTGATTAATTGATGAAGATTTCATCTGCTGTTTGTTGGACTTGCACCCCTAGAAAGAAAGTGAGTCCCCCATTGCACTAATTTGGAATTTTGAATGCATAAGGTCTTCAAACTATTTACAGAGTTGCTTGTTTGTTGAGCCAAAGATGATATCATCCACATAAATCAGGAATCTTTCCATAAAAGAAGGCACACTTCACATCCATTTGATAAACAGAAAATTTCATGGATGCAAAATGTGCTAGAAAGATTCTGATTGCTTCTAATCTGGCAACAGGTGCAAACACTTTTTCATAGTCAATTCCTTCTTCTTGAGTGTATCCATGTGACACTAATCTTTCTTTGTTTCTGATGATGATTCCTCTATCATCAGTCTTGTTCCTGTACAGCCATCTAGTACCGATAGGGTATTGTCCTTCAGGAAGATTTACCAGTTGTCATACTTCTTGCTTCTTGAATTGGAGCAATTCTTCCTGCATTGCTTCAATCCAGCTATTGTCTTGAAGAGCCTCTTTGACGTTCTTGGGTACTGTTTGACATAGAAAGCATGAGAACAAACAGATGTTTGCAATACTGGACTTGCTTCTTGTCACCCTCTCATGAAGTTCACCAATAATGGTTTCAACTAGATGATTCTTGTGTATTCTGGTGGTTGGAATGGAGTCACTAGCAATGGTTACATCAAGATTAGAGACATTCATTTCATTATGGTCAGAGGCACCATCATCTTGTACTGTTATGGAATAATAAAGATAGTCAGACTCTGTTTCAGTTCCTACTTCAGCTTCAGTAGCACTGTGATTGCTTTTATCACTTGATGTTCTTTGTGTTTCAGCTAGAGGAGTAGCCTGTTTTTTATTTTTGATCTCAGTTAACAGATGATTTGAGTGTGATGGTAACACACTTGGACCTCCTTCAGTTGAAACACTCTCGTTTTGTGATGGTTGTTTGACGGGATCAGCTTGGAGAGGAACATCTTCATTCATGTATTCAGCATATGTAGGAGGATTCAATGTAAAGTCATCTCTTCTTTCTACAACTAAAGAAGTGTCACCTGAAGGAAGATTTCCTGCATCTGACAAGTGAAATTGATCAAATGATATTGTAAATGAGTCAATATCTAACAACCAGTCGGGACCATTTGTAGATTTGGGAAACGAGTGTTCCTTGAATTGAACATTTGTTCATTCATCAATAATGTTTAATCTAGGATTAAACACTCTGTAAGCCTTTGAAACAGAAGAATAACCTACGAAGAATCCTTCATCAGACTTAGATGAAAACTTTCCCAAATAGTCTCGGGTGTTTAATATTGAGACAAGATTACCAAATGATTTAAGAAATACAATGAATGGTTTTCTATGAAAGAGCAGTTCATATGGAGTCATGTTGCTTTCTTTAAAATTAGAGTTCGATTTTGTACAAAGCATGATGTGTTAACTACCTCTGCCCAGAAGGTGATTGGCAGCTTAGCATCGGCTAGCATTGTTCTTACTACTTCAATCAGTGTTCTATTCCTTCTTTCAGCTACCCCATTTTGTTGGGGAGTTCTAGTTGCACTGAATTGATGAGCAATACCTTTGGTTGCACAAAAAGAACTCATGTCTTCATTTTTAAATTTAGTTCCATTATCACTTCTGATTGTTTTGACCTTATGATCAAGTTGGTTTTCAATTCTTGTGATAAAGTTTTGAATTATTTGGGATGCCTCATTTTTATGAAGTAAGAAAAAGACCCATATGAATCTTGAAAAATCATCAATGATTACCAAACAATATTGTTTCTTTCCAATACTCATGACATGAGTTGGTCCAAACAGATCCATATGAAGTAGCTTCAATGGAGTATTGTTTGTGTTTACCAGCTTGGATTTATGAGAAGATTTGTGTTGTTTTCCTTTGAGGCACGTTGAATAGTGATCAACAAAATGAAATTCCTTTTGAGGAAGACCAATGACATGGTTTCTTTTGACCAATCTATTCATGTTTTTAAAGTTTGTGTGCCCCAAACTTCTGTGCCAAAGTTGTGACTCATCAAATGATGCTTTTGACAAAAGAAATGTTTCTCCTTTAGGTGATGCAGAACACAGGTTTCAAACATAAGTATTATTCATCCTCGGGGTCATTAGGACAACATTCTTCAGAGATCTAAAATCTAGGTTTCAGAATGTAACAATGAGTGTATGTAATGTTAGTTGAATATTTCTTGTCATAGATCTGAGACACGCTTAGCATATTGAAGTTCAGCAGTTCACAGTTGTTCACTCTGTCAAAGCTCAACATCCCATTTGTCACTTATCCTTCACCTATAATTCTTCCACCCTATGAAGGAGGGAACGATCTCTAGTTATGTGTCAAGAGCATCCACTATCCACGTACCATAAGCTATTAGACCTGGGTGGATGAACCTGCAAGCAAAAAGAACTAATTAGAATAAGGAACCCAAGCCATAATGGTCTTGGGTTTCTCGATCTTTTTCATGGTAGTGACCTCTTGGTATTTCCCTCTAAATTGTGATTTAGATGGAGGGGTCCTGGAAGATTTTTGGTAGTAACTTGATTGAGTCATCTCATCAACATCTAATGAAGAGTCAGAGGAGTAATGAAACCTTTGGTCTTTGTTTCTTTGTAGAAATTTAACCCATTTTTCATTATCAAAAATTACTTTTGGTTTGGGAAGGTCAAGTTTGGGTTTCATTGTTTGGTGTGTTCTTTGACCCTTCCATAATTCCTTCAAGTTGATATTGTCATTTGTTGATCTAGTTATCCTAGATTGATTGTTGTAAAAATGAGGTATGACAGTGTGTTTCAAAGTTGATGTTTGTGAGATGGGCTTGTTTTGAGGAATTCTTAATCCCTTTTGATTGAAGTAACAATCAGATGTATTGTAATTGTTTGCATCACAGACTGAACAATATTTGTTAAAGTAGTAGTTTTTGCTAGAATGATTATTCAAGTCACAGATATAGCAGTACTAATTGAAAAAGCACTCTTGTGTTTTGTGATTAAACATGTTGCATATGTCACAGTACATTTGTGTTGTTTCTAGGATCAGATTTTGGTTTGGTGGGTTTAGGTGATTTGCCCACACTCAATGGTGTTGTAGTCTTTTGCTTAGGGAAGGAATGAAGATCAGCCTTATTTGTAGTTTCCTTCATAACCCTACTGTTGTTAACTGTTTTAGGTTGTTTTTGTTTACTGACCCCTTTCTTTATCTCTTTCTCAAACTGATCAACATGTTCTTTGTTGCATATATCTAAACCTACTTCTTGTCTAGATTTTGAAGATTATGGGTCAGACTGAATTTTAATTTCTGAAATAGGTGAGCTATTATGTTTCTTTCGCAGTGAAACATTGTCTGATTTGCTTGAATTATTTGGAGATATGCTCTCATTATCAGAACTGCTTTCAGTAGATGGTTTCACTGACTTCACAAACTGTTTCTTTCCTTTTGAAATGGCTGGTATGAACTTCACAAAAGGAACAATAGCTTTTATTAGACTGGTAGGTTTAATGACACTCACTGTCTTGTCTGAACACTCTTTAATATTGATTGGATGACCTAATCTGATTTTCTCCTCATTTGTTTCAATACAAAGATCAGGTTTGTTTTGAGGATTGGTTACTTGTTTTACTATAGATTTTGGTACCATAGTTTTAGTTTCATTTGTCTCATTGAGTTTGACAGATTCAGGCATGACAGTATAGTTGTCATTGTATGGTGAAGGACATGAGTTATACCCAATCCCAGACATGTCCTTGGGATCGTTTTAAGAATCAAGCGTCTCTTGTAACTTGACTGAAGACAGTTGAAACTTTCAAGTGTCACTTTAGTAAGTGTATGTTCAGCTTTAGATTGAGCTAACTTTTCAATTAGTTGCTCATTCTCACCTGCAAGAGTGTACTTTTCACCATGCAGTTTTTCAATGTCAGAGATGAGAGATTCTATTTTAATTTCAAAGCCTTTTATTTCTCTTTCATCTCTGACTTCACCTTTTCCTCTTTTGTTTTATCTACTAGTTTATGATTGTGTTCTCTATAACCTTGCAGTTCAGCAATGCATTTATCACTACACAGGTTAGATTTTACTTCAGATGGCATGGGAGATGGAGCATCATTGATGTGAGCCATAAGTGCATGATTTTGAAATTGAGGCTTTACTTCCTTAACATACAGACTCCAGTCAGATACTCCATCTTGTTTGAACACAAGAGCTTTTGCAGATGACTGTCTGCTTCCATCAGCTTGATTTGTTAGTTGAAGTTGAGTCTGGTTTGACTGTTGTTGTTGAAGATGATACTGCTATTAGTGATTCTTAGAATTATAGCTTGAATATGGTTGTGAAGATGATTGGCTTTGTGAATTCCTCTGTAAGTTGTTGTTTCTTTTGGGTGATGGGTTTTGTCACATGTAAAACATCTAGTTTAACCACTTAAACTTGAAAAATCACAGCGGAATATAGGTTTAACAAATGGTTAGTAATCTGAAATTTTTCACCATTTAAAACATAAACAAAACCCAAGAATGAGGATCATATAAACATATGTGAAATAGTGTGCTATCAAAATAAAACAACAACCATAGGGTGAACAAAGAAACAACATTTCTTGCACAAGATGTTGTAGATGTAAAAGGAGAAGAAGGTGGTGTTCTTGAATGTTCAGCCCCCAATAGAGAAAGCCTCGAGTAGTCATACCCACAAGCTCTTCCAAACACCTAGCTAGTTAGAATGCTCAACACCAAACACTCTACAAATGTTCCTTCCAAAAACCGAATTTTCAGCCTTGTTTTGGGCTTCAAATTCGAAAATTCAGCTATGTCTTGAGAGATTTCTTGCTAAGTGTTGTGTGTGAGAAAAGTGTGTAAATGATGGAAGAGTGTATTGTTAGAAAAGTCTTGCAAAAGCCAAGACAAAAGGGTTGGTCCACATGCCCCCCATGGGCGGCCGAATTCCCATTCTCAAATGGGTTTTCCCCCCTATTTTAGTTTTATAAAAACATACACTCTTAACCCTTATTTTTATAAAATTAAAACCTATTTTAATTTTATAACAATAGCACAATTTTATTTGTTATTATTTAACTAACTTAAATAATAAAAAAAATAATTTCTCATGAACAAATTATCCACATAATGTTGTTCTTTTACAAAAGCAACATTTTAGAAAAATCCATTTTCTAAATTGGTTTCGGTATTTATTTGTTTGATCCTATCAACAAATAAATATTAATTGGTGTTTGTATAGCTTGTTATTAGGTATGACACGACTTGGATCATGACGTACTAACCACATCAATCTTGTATGTGTCTTGGGCATATGAGGTCCAACATTGGGAGCATTGCATTCTCTAGAGAAGTGGCCAGTCATGCCAGAGTTGAAGCAGTTCACCTTGGATTTGTCATATCCAAGCTTTGTGTTTTCATTAAGGCTTAGCTATCTACCTTTTCTGAAAAACTTCTTTGCTCACATGGCAATCACGGGCATTTGCCATAGTAAATCCAATTCTTTTACCTCATCTAGATCCATTTCCTTCAAGTCTTCATGGATTAGATGTGCAAATGTGAGTCTTCCTCCCAAATAAGCTTCAAAACTTGCAACAAAGGCATTGTAAGTAGCCTTTTGTTTATCAGATCTTGTATCATCAGGGGTGCTTGGAAGAGTTGCTGAGAATCCTGCTGATTGGGATGATGTTGATGGCCTGTTCATAGGTGGAGCTGCAATGAATCCAGTGGTCTTGACTTGATCCTCTGAGGAAAGAAAATCATCTTTAGTAATGAAGGTATTTTCCATAGTATGAGAGTCAGATGGAAATTTGTATGCTTCAATCACTCTTGGTCCTCCTAGATTTCTGCTTCTTTCATCAAGCTCCAATGCTTCTAGCTTGGTTATCATGATATACAAAGTAGTACTCTCAAGATCAAGAGTATTTTTCAGCATGGTCACATTTTGTTTCCAGCTTCCAGGAAGACTGTGCAACATTTTCTTGTTCAACTCCTTGACTTTGTAGGTGACTCTCATTATCTCTAAGTCGTTCACCAACTGAATAAATCTGTGGAGCTATTTAGAGATGGACTCTCCTTTGGAGTGATGAAAAGTTTCATATTGATTAACAAGTTTCCTTGTTAATTTTAGCAAATTCACTGCTTCCCTCACAAATGATTAGCAGGGCATCCCATACTGCTTTGGTGGTTCCATACTTTTCTAGTCTTTTTAATACATCCATCTTGAGTGCTTGAGTAAGAATGGATTAAGCTTTGAGATTAATCTTGATTTTCTTATACTCATCATCATCAAGAGTCAAGTCTTTAATTAGGATTCTTGATGTTTTGTAGATGGCAGCTTGATCTAATGACAGAGTAACCGGAATGTGTGGTACCTTGCAAATTGAAATCCAATAATCTGTATCTACTCCTATAATATAGTTCATGAATCTAATTTTCTATTGTTTAAATTGAGATATATGTTTAAGCATTGGTGGTTTTGGAGTATGACCAAGTTCTGAAAAACTATGTGAATCCATTTTAACAAGGTGTTTTAACTTGTATAAATATAGAATAGGTAAGTTTTAAGATTAATTAGTCCGAATAGTCCAAATCGTTCAACAAATGCTTAGTACATCAGATCTTTTAATGTTTCATGGTTTTGTGTCGCAACTTTTGTTATATTCCTGTTCTTCGCATGTATCTGTAGGTTTTGTCTATAGTTCTTGAAGGTGAGAATGTGTTGACAAAAGGTTGTTATAAGAGTATTTTCTATTGTTTACTAAGTAGAGATGATAGAATACTCAATTAGCAACTCAATCACCAGATCAATCAAGTTCTATTCTGGTCTTGGGTAGATCTGAAAAAGAACCGAGAGCCAAAGCTCTGATACCAATTGACTGGGTAGTGAGATAGAGATTCTCACTTAGGATCGAATATAATGATTGAGTTAGTGATTGAAAGGCAAAAACAAACAATCAATAAACATTCAATGCAGAAGAAATACTCATAAATGCTTGTTTGTATTGAAAGAGATGATGCTTATAGTAAATGCTAGTGTTTGAGCATAAAACAGTAATGATACACCTACAGAGTAAAAGACAAATATGTTCTAATTATCTATCAACCGTCACCTCATGTACGTGGTTTTATATTATATTTATAGGCTGACAAGATGCCTTTTTACAAAATGACTAAACTACCCCTGACCTATACATCGAAACTAGTCTAAGTCTTGATCCGCATTTTTTCTTATTCATCCGCATTGGCAAATGCGGATGAGATGGACTTGATTAACATTTCTTCACTTGATCATCCGCATTAGTATGTTGGTCATCCGCATTGGGTAATGCGGATGAACAAATACTTGTGTGGATTCTTGTCCGGTCATCCGCATTGGCAAATGCGGATGAACAGAATCTTGTCCGCATTACTTCTGGTCTTCCGTATTTGTTAATGTGGAAGAAAAAACACTTGTCAGCATTTATTCTTTGCCTTCCGCATTAACAAATGCGGAAATCCAATACTTAATTTTCTATTGCAAAGTCTTTATCCGCATTAATACTTGGACTTGTGGGAATCCAGCAGAACAACCATCAACTCACCAATTGAATTGGCATGTATGATCCTTTTAGGGTGCAACACAACATATCTGGTAAGTCATGATAGTCTTTCAATTTTTGAACTTAAGCAAAGTAAATGATATAACGACTGTAATTTTATCATTTCACAATTGTATTTTTTTCTTCCTCAAAATTTACTTCTTTTTGTGATTTTCTAGTGTTTTTGACTTGTTTCTTTTTTTGATGTTTTGATTGGTTTTACTCAAGGTCAATCATTCTAATTGATTGAACTAGGAATTCAAACCTACTAGGTTCAAATGCCTTAGTAAATAAATCAACCAATTGAGTTTCAGTGGGTACTTGAATCAATTTGATTATCTCCTTTTCAGCACAGTCTCTCGAAAAGTGATATCTAATTTCAATGTGTTTTGTTTTTGAGTGCTGAACTGGATTATTAGTAATGAAAACAGTTGTTGTGTTGTCAATGTGAATTGGTGTGTGCATGAAGTTAAAACCATAATCAAGCATCTGGTTTTGAATCCAGAGTACTTGAGAGCAACAAACTGATGCTACAATATACTCAGCTTCTATTGTTGAGACAGATACGTTTGTCCACTTCCTGCACTGCCACGAGACCAGTCTAGGACCAAGAAATTGACAACTGCAAGAGGTGGATATCCTATTGAAGTTGCATCCTCCGTAATCAGTGTCAATGAAGGCATAGAGATTGAAGTGTCCTTCCTTTGGATACCATAACCCAAGAGCAAGTTTGCCCTTAAGATATCTGAATATCCTCTTAACAACATTCACATGAGATTCCTGAGGATCAGCTTGATATCTGACACACACACAAACACCAAACATAATGTTAGGCCAACTGGATATTAGATACATAAGTGAACCGATCATAGATCGATAGTGACTCTGATCCACTGATTTGCCTTCTGGATCAGGTCCAATCTTCACTTTCGTATCCACAGAAGTTCTCATAGACTGAAAATCAGCAAAGTGGAATTTCTTCAACATAGTTTCCTCGTATTTTGATTGATTGATGAAGATTCCATTTGCCATTTGTTGGACTTGCACACCTAGAAAGAAAGTGAGTTCCCCCATTGCACTCATTTGGAATTTTGAATGCATAAGGTCTTCAAACTCTTTACCGAGTTGCTTGTTTCTTGAGCTAAAGATGATATCACCCACATAAATCTGGACTAACAACATGTCTTTTCCTTTTCTCTTTCTGAAAAGAGTCTGATCAGTCTTTCCTCTTTCATATCCATTTCAAGAAGAAAAGATGATAGAGTTTCATACCATTTTCTTGGTGCTTGATGAACACCATACAAGACTTTGTCAACCTTCTACACCCTATGAGGGAAATATAGATCTTCAAAGCCAGGTGGTTGACTCACATAGACTTCTTTTGCAATCATTCCATATAAGAATGCATACTTCACATCCATTTAATAAACAGTAAACTTCGTGGATGCAGAATATGCTAGAAAGATTCTTATTGCTTCTAATCTAGCAACAGGTGCAAATACTTCATCATAATCAATTCCTTCTTCTTGAGTGTAGCCCTGTGCCACCAGTCTTGCTTTGTTTCTGATAAAGATCCCTCTATCATCAGTTCTGTTTCTATACAACCATCTGGTGCCGATGGGGTATTGTCCTTTAGGAAGGTCTACCAATTGCCATACTTATTGCTTCTTGAATTGTAGCAATTCTTCCTGCATTGCTTCAATCCAACTATTGTCTTGAAGAGCCTCTTTGATGTTCTTGGGTACTGTTTGACAAAGAAATCAAGAGAAGAAACTGAATTTTGCAATTCCAGACTTGCTTCTTGTCACTCGTTCATTAATTTCACCAATAATACTTTCCACTAGATGATTCTTATGTATTCTGGTGGTAGGAATTGAGTCACCAGCTATGGTTACATCAAGATTGGAGACATTCAGATCATTATAGTGAGAGGCACATTAATCTTTTACTATTGGGGAATTATGATGATAGTCAGACTCTATTTCATTGAGTGCTTCAGCTTCAGCAGCATTTTGATTGCTTCCATCATTTGATGTTCTTTGTGTTTTAGCTAGAGGAGTTGCTTCTTTTTGATATTTGATCTTTGTTGACAAATCTTTTGAGTGTGATGGTAATTGGCCTGGACCTCTTTCAGTTGAAATACTCTGATTTTGTGATAGTTGTCTAATGGGATCAGCTTGAAGATGAACATCTTCATTCATGTATTCTGCAGATGTAGGAGGAATCAATGGAATGTCATCTCTTCTTTCTACAACTGAAAAAGTTTCACCTGAAGATGAACATCTTCATTCATGTATTCAACAGATGTAGGAGGAATCAATGGAATGTCATCTCTTCTTTCTACAGCTGAAAAAGTTTCACCTGAATGTAGATTTCCTGCATCAGACAAGTTAAGTTGATCAAATGATTTTGTAAATGAGTCAATATCAAACAAGCAGTCGGGACCATTTAAAGATTTGGGAAACAAATTTTCCTTGAATTGAACATTTGTTGATTCATCAATAATGTTTAATCTAGGATTAAACACTCTATTAGCCTTTGAAACAGAAGAATAACCTACAAAAGAATCCTTCATCACACTTAGATGAAAACTTTCCCAAATAATCTCGATTGTTTAATATTCAGACAAGACTACCAAAGGATTTAAGAAATCCAATGAATGGTTTTCTATGAAAGAGCAATTCATATGGAGTCATGTTGCTTTCTTTTACAATTAGAGTTTGATTTTGCACAAAGCATGATGTGTTAACTGCCTCTGCCCAATAGGTAATAGGCAGTTTAGCATCGGCTAGCATTGTTCTTGCTGCTCCAATTAGTGTTCTATTTCTCCTTTCAGCTACCCCATTTTGTTAAGGAGTTCTAGCTGCACTGAATTGATGAGCAATGCCTTTGGTTGCACAAAATAATCTCATGTCCTTATTTTTAAATTCAGTACCATTATCACTCCTTATTGTTTTGACCTTATGATCATGTTGCTTTTCAATTTTTGTGATAAAGTTTTGAATTATTTGGGATGCCTTATATTTATGAAGTAAGAAGAAGACCCATGTAAATCTGGAAAAGTAATCAATGATCATTAAACAATATTGTTTCTTTCCAATGCTCATAACATGAGTTGGTCCAAACAAATCCATGTGAAGTAGATTCAATGGAGTATTGTTTGTGTTCAGCAGCTTGGATTTATGAGAAGATTTATGATGTTTTCCTTTGAGGCACGCTGAATAGTGATCAACAAAATGAAATTCTTTTAGAGGAAAACCAATAACATGGTTTCCTTTGACCAATCTGTTCATGTTTTTAAAGTTTGTTTGCCCCAAAGGCCTGTGCCAAAGCGGGGACTCATAAAATGATGCTTTTGACAAAAGACAGGTTTCTTCTATAGGTGTTGTAGAATTCAGGTTTAAGACATAAGTATTATTCTTCCTCGGGGTCTTTAGAACTACCCATTCTTCAGAGATCTAAAATCCTAGTATCAAAACGTAACAATTAGTGTCGGTAAAGTGAGTTGAATATTTCTTGTCGCAGATCTGAGACACGCTTAGAAGATTGAAGTTCAGTTGTTCATAGTAGTTCACTCTATCAAAGCTCAGCATCCCATTTGTCATAGATCCTTTACCTGTAATTCTTCCAACTTATGAATCTCCTCCAAATGCCACAGTAGTTCCTTGTATTTGCTTGAAGTCATGCAGGAGGGAACGATCTCCGGTCATGAATCGGGAACATCCACTGTCCACGTACCATAGGTTGTTGGACCTATATGTATGACCCTGCAAGTACAACAGAACTAATTAGAATATGGAACCCAAGCCATGATGGTCTTGGGTTTCCTGTTCATATCCAGTATGGTGACCTCTTGATATTTTGTCAGGACCATGTACCTATGGGATACTAACAGATTCTGCATGATACCAGATCAAATAGTGCGGAATCCTATTTGATTGGCGATCCAATCAGTGAGAACGTTAACCTGATCAATTATAATAAGGAACTAAACGTTAAGAACGAGTAGGAATCGATCAAGAACGAACTATGAAGTTGGATTGGCTATCTTGGACGTTCTGGACGGCTAGGGTTTGTGAAATTACGAAGTGTTATCAAAAGTTATGTTTTTCCATGAATTAGGTGGTATTTATAGGTTTGTAGTTTCCATTCGTACGACTGAACCATTAGCATGGTTCAGTCGTGCGACTGAATCATGTGACTGAGTCATATGCATGACTGAAGGTTCAGTTGTGCGACTGAGTCAATCTTATGTTTCAATCATATAAGTGATCCAGTCTCCTGGTTCAGTCATGCGACTGGTCCATAAGCATGATTTATTCTTGCGTATGGTCCATAAGTATGGTCCATTAGCATGAATAATCACCCCACTAGGTTGAACACATTTCTTAAGCATTATTGACTAAGAAACATGCACAACAACCTCAAACCTATATAATAAATTCATACATAAGAATTATACTTAACACAATAATAATATGAAATAATTTAAACAATAATAAACATCAACCAGATATTATATTTCATTAAACCATTTCATTACATATGTGTAAGACATGAAAGACTTTTACATTTAAGCTCATAAACTAGGAACATCATGTATCTACAAACTCCCCCTTGGTCCTAGTTTACCCTATAGTCTAACATTCTTCACGTGTTCTTGGAACTTCTTGTACTTCTCTTCTCATGTAACTCCTGCATGTATTTCAAATACAAAGAAGAGTCTTATCATATTTTGGAACTGTAGAGCTAGTACAATATCCTGCATGTCATAGAACAATGGCCACTTTTATAATGTATAGACATCTTTAGCAGACAAGTTTGTAAGCCACATAGGGTCGAATACAATGATAGTTTCTATTTTTCCTTCTCTGTTCAAAACTATGACCGCTTGTTCCGTTCGCCAATCGTAATACCACCATTTGAAGTGTGGTGTGAAGTCCTAAGGCATTTCCCGTAAGGGAATCTTTGACATTGTGCGTGGGGGACTCCACTTCAACACAACCTTTGGTCTTCCATATATGGGATTCACTTCAGACTTACGGATGAACCTCTATGGTTGTTGAGGTCTGAAGTTTATTCATTTGGTGTTGATATCTAAAGTACTCGCTCACTTTCTATCTTTTAATAGCAAATACCTCCAATTCTTCAAAATACGCCTAGTCTATAATCTTGCCTAACACTTTCTGATGTCTTTTGACTCTATAGAGTTTGGTGTAGGCATTCTGCTTTGGCGGCGAGCGTTGGGCTTTCAACTCAGCAAAACAATCAGCCCATTCATCTTTCTTGAGATTAACATTAGCCTCCGAAGCTTGGGCTTCGCTTTCATCTTTTCCTTTCTCTTTTTCCATCTCCTCCAGTTTCTCAAAAGTAGCGCTGCCAAAAGTATCACCCAAGTTGGGGATAACATTGCCTTCGTGGTCAGTGTACTCTGAATAATGCTCAGTTGTAACATCCTCGATCTCAATCTAATCTACATCGTTGAGCTCATCATCACTCACAACATCAACTTCTGGAGCATCTTTGACAAGCTCGTCAGAATTTAGTCTGAACATTTCAGCGAGCTACTCGTCTGTTAGATCATGGATGATCTTTCCTTCCTCCAGAGTGTAGCTCACAGATCTTCTAACATTCCCTTGCAAGTCAAGAATCATGGTCAGTTGAGTCCTGACTTGCTAAAGGGGGATGACATCATACTTATCTTGTTGTTGAGTTTCATCTGTTTGATTAAACATTTAACATATCACACATAAGTCATTAAACAAGACATTAAAACATAAACAAACATAGATAATCATTAGTTACATTAATGTAATATATAATTCAAGTACAAAAGTTTTTAAATACAAAGACATCTAATCATTAGTTTTGTCTTGATCTGTCGTCTCTTTAGCTGGAGGAGCTGAGGACGATGCTCCTTGATCTTGGTTTCTTTTTGTGCACCTCTCCTTAGCTTGAGTAAAGCCTAATGCAGCAGCATCACTTTCTTGATCGTCATCATCCTCTTTATCTTTTCCACTCGGTCCTCCTTCATCAACATCTTCATCATCATCAGATTCATCTTCATCCTCCTCATAATCATCATCCTTATTATCACCATCCTTAATCTTTAATGGCTCACTCTTTGATCCTATAAGCTTTATCCATATCTTCTTATTCTTCTTCTCGATATCCTCTATCCTCATCACTGATGCCAACACCAGCTCATTTTGATCTTTTAGTGCGTGGTGGGCTTGGCCTAACGCTCTCTCGTACTGAGCGTTCTTCTCACTCAGCTGAACAATCTGCTTTGCCTGAGATGCATTCACCTCCATCAGCTGGTTTAGCTGAGTAGCCCTTAGCTCATCAGTGGCAATAAGCCTTAGAACAATGCGGTTGAGGTTAGCCAGCTGCTCCTCTAACCCGACCATTGGTAGAGTAGGTGCAGGTGTGAATGTACATTGGGTGGAGGGACCAACTTGGTGAGTGGTGGTTGTGGTTGTAGATGTGGTGAATATGGGAGGTGGAATGGGAGTGGAATGTGGTGGAGTGGCTATGATAGTGGTGGTGGGAGGAGTGATAGTGGTAGTAGTAGCTGTGGTGGTGGTAGTACGAGGTGTGATAGTAGTGGTAGGAGATGGTGTAGTGGTGGTGGTAGGAGTGGTGGCTGTGGTAGTGGGTGTGGCAGTGGTGGTGGTGGCAGAAGATGTGTAACACCCCGAAAAGTCAAAACGAGTCACCGAGGATAATGGGCTTAATTGGGGGGTATTTAATAAAGGAAGGAAAGGGTAAAAGTAATGCATTATAACAGATAGCTAGTCCATTAACAATAAATATTAACTCATAGTGATTTCGCAATTGAAGCTGACTGTGTTACGTTGTTGCTTCCTGTCACAACTTAACAGGTCGTGACATTGTTCAATAGGATAAGTTGCACCCGGTTGACCTCGAGTCACACAGGTGGGGCTCGTCAGACATAGTAGTACTACCCAAATTTTACCGCTATTCAATATTAACAATTCGAAAGTGTGAGGATTTTTCCATGATATCAACACTATATTAATATTATGCACAACTTGAATATATAAAGCGTTTGTAGTTTACCAGTATGCTATCTCACCCAAAAGAGATTAAGCAAAGAGTGGGGCATGAACTCACCTGATATGCATAATAGATACTTAGAGTTTTACTTGACAGACAGAGTGGATAGACAACCTTCAGAGGTTACCTAGATCATACAAGTACATGAGTACTTGCAAACAGAGAACATGTGAAACCCTAAGTACACTACAACCAAGGACTCAGGGTTTCAGAAAACAGACATGTTTGACTCAGTTGACCCGTTTGACCCGTTGGTGACATTATGTGTTGTAAACCATTCAAGCAATCATACACATATATCATACATGGTTAACACTCAAATGGATCATATGTATGCTGCATTATCCAGGTGTATTACTTAGATCATCATACCACCAAGTATCATACCAGTCATGCGAATCTAAACATTAACATGCCAACTAGTTATAATATAACTAACATGACACACAAAGATTAAATCACGCACCACATGCCATGAGAAGCAACTCACGACTTCACATCCTAAACCCTGCCAATCCTACAAAGTAGGGGCCTCAGATTCGCACGCGTGTATGATGATCACATTCACATTCATTAACCATGTTCATTGCATTCAACATATACCACAACAATCAATTTGCAGTCCCAAACATGATGTCTTAACTACTAACCAACATCAACAGCATACATGATCATCAAAGTCCATAAATCACCCATGATTATCCAAGCATCCTATACAACTAAATTAACATGTTCTACCACAATAGAATTCATCAATAAACATACTAACATGCTCCTAATATCCCAATCATGTTCAAACTATCATCTTTCAAACTTTGTGCAAATAAAGTTTCCCTTTTGGGAAAGTACATTCCAACATCTATCAAACACTGAATGTATTCATGAATTCATCACAATTATACCATTTCAAGTTCATAACAACATCTAGACATGATCAACAATGCCTAATCATCATAATCCATTAATCATCATGAACAAAAGTTTCCACTTTTGGGAAGATATGAACAACAACATCCATTCCCAGGTTTCTAGCATTCATATGAACAATCTAGCATCTAATCATCATCATGAACACATCAACAACATCAATCCATCATTAGATCATCATGTCATGGAAATAAAGTTACTATGATTAGTAACCTATAAACACCAGCTTCAATCATCAATTTCTTGCAAGATCAATGTATCCTAGCATTCATACAACCTACTAATCATCATACATTCATCAAACAATCATCTATCATACATAATCTCATCAATTTTGAATTAGGGTTTGTCTAGAATCAAAGTTCATGATCAATCCATTAAAAACGTATCATTCATGCATAATCAATGTTAAACAACATGTATACAATCCAACTAACATACTAACATCATCAAATAACATCAATTTCGACCCCATGAACATCCATAAACGAATTAGGGTTCGGCCACCAAGAAAATCCCACAAAAACTTGTAAAGTTCTAACCTTTAAACGTGTAATGGCTTGT
>BJCM01030538.1:0-11768 GCA_018326385.1 Flaveria bidentis | reverse complement strand
GGTGGCCTCAGATTGTAGGTGGTCCATTTGTGAGGAACAAGGGGAGTGTCACTACTATCCGAGGCCCCGTCATCAAATATTTACATCGGATGATTGTCACATCTCTCGTTGGACGTGGCGAGAGTCACGAGTGGTGCACTCTTCCTGATTTATTCTACTTGTGGTGCTTGCTAGTACTAGTCAGGTGCAACCTAGCTTAATGTTTAGCGTAGTATAACATCATATGTTAAGTATAGGTTTAGCTGATACATGATCTGACATCTTGCAAGTCGTAGAATGTCAAAAAATGCTTTTTAACCCTATACACCTCTATGATACTATAACATATAGGGTTGATGAGGTGAGGGAGTTGAATTAAAATGGGTGAGTGTTTAAATTACGAGACCCTTAAAAGAAAGATGCTTATTTTCACATCAGTCTTGTATTGGGCCAATGAGTCCTAGATCAACTGGTTTATGAGGATGTACCCTATGACTTTTTAAAGTGGAGGTCATAGGTTGGAGGCTCACTAGGTGTAATATGCTCTTAATGGCCCAAGGATTTTACCACAGTGGACTTTTTGGTGGTGGGTTTCCCTTGGAATGGTGGGCGAGCCTGGTCACCGACGCTGTCTGTGTTCGCGGGCGTGGGTGGCCTTTCGCCAATGGGTTTACCCGGGTGACCGGGTTTAAAAATTATTCGTTAATCGTTAAAGAAAAGTCTTGTATTAGAGACTTTACCAATTTACCATTAATCATGAAATAAATAATTTGACCAAAAAAAGGCTAATGATTTAAGATGGGAATGAAGAACATACGGCAAGTTTATAATAACATCAGTCTACTTTAAATTCTGAATAAATTTGTTTTGTTGGATGGTTATCTTTTTTTTCTTTTTTTCTTTTTTTTTTAAGTTGTAATTTGCTTATTGTATTATTTTATTTGAATCTGTCCTAAAGTTACTGTCTAGCAACAGAAACATAAATCCATTAGATTATTCATACCACTGAGGATCTCACTTTAGATTGCAATAATCAGTTTAATCACGTACATCCAAACACCCCAGAACAAGTAAACAATATAATCTAATGAAAGAAAATATTCTTTATACCAAACTTTGCTTCTTGTTTTAAGCAAATATTCCATGCATACTAGGCTTAATATGCTTTCAGAGTATAGTAAGGCAGGAAGCATTAGTGTAGAACAATCAGAAACTTTGCTTCAAATAACTAGAGTTCTACTTTAAATGTCAAAGTAATAAAGTAAACATTACAATTTACAAAATATAATAATAATAACCTTAAAAACATATATAAATGAACGTAAATAAATGAACATTAGCGAACATTTTATCAAACGTTCACGAACGTAATCAAACGAACTCAACCTCTGTCGTGTGCTTCATTTAGTTAGTAGAATATAATTCATGTCCGTTCATTCATTAAACAAATGTATATAAAAAACCTTTCGGGCCGCATGGTTCACGAACAGTTTGCTAAACATTAAGTTTGTTAATTTACAGCAATACAGGTGATCCATACTGAGGGTTTAACGACAAATCTAGGGATAAGTTATTTGCTTGATTCAATAATACACACCACATGTTTGTTGAAATGTTTAAGTAAAGATCTTTCTTCATAATGAAATATAAAAATACCTATCCACTTTAGCTGCAATGCTTGTTAAAAAATGATGATAAAATAAGGAGCATACCTTTTAAATCAAAAAGTCTATTGCTCACTTTATGTGGTTGCCATTGAAAAAAGGTGGAGATGTTGACTGTACGTGCAACTTGTTGATTCTGAGAATTAGTATATATGTTTAAAGAATGCTGCTTGTTTTCACATAATTAGTCTTGTATTAGACACTTTACCAAATTACCATCGTAATCATGAATTTTTTTTGACAAAGATGGTTTGACATTCTAAGATGGAAAAATGAACATAAGGCAAGTTTATAATGAAATCAGTTTACTATAAATCTAAATAAATTTATTTTCATTAAGTGCAATTCTTGGATGATTATCATTTTTTATAGTTGGAAATTAAATTGCTTAATATTGTTTTATTTTCTTTGTATTTGCTCATAAAGTTAATGACATAAATCCATTAGATTATTAATACTTTTGAGGATCTCACTATAGATTGCAATAATCAGTTTAAACACATCCAAACACCCCAAAACAAGTAATCAGTGTAATCTAATGAACGAAAGATCATTAATACCAAACTTTGCTTGTTGTTATAGTATCGTGATTATCATCGACACAACCATCTTTCAATTCTTTGTGCAAGTAAATTAGTATGTATTATTCTTGTTTTGTTTGATGTGCTTTTACGCAAGTGGATGTGCCTTCTTTTATCTCCTCCATTAGCTAGATTGGTCATGTTGATAAATGTTTCAACAATAATGATTGGGTCCATACGAGTTCTGATGTAGTCGGAAGCAGAAATATAGATAATTAAACCTGTTGATTCACGAGAATACCAGGAACAATTCTTCTACCTATCATTGATTCACAAAGACTACCGGTTATCAGAGTTTATACTAACACACTGTATAGAGAGAAAAACAGATTTTTTCCATAAAATTCAATAATATTTCACCCATCCCTTACTTTTATATAAAGAAGCAAAACCAAAGTCAAATGGGCCACAAAACATAAACGGGTAAAAAACTAGGCCCAATGTAAAGTTTAACAAAATGTAAAAATAAGACAAAAATTAAAATAACTTACAAAATAAGCCCCTTTTGGGCCAAAACGATGACCCAAACCACCTACGGTGTTTGTGAAAACGTGCTCCTCGGTCCAACGGTCATTTTGACTGGTCCCGAACCCAAAACAAAGACTTCTAGCTCAAGTTATGATCATTTCAGTGAAGCCCCTTTTGATAAGTGATCTTAGACCTCCAAAAAAGGTAAAGCTTGCTCATTCACATTTGGGCCCACGTCAAGTTCAATCAACAAGAAAAACAAACCCTGTTAATATAATTCAAATCTTTAAAACAAAACAATAACAAACACAACACATATGTTCGGTAACAGGGTTTTTTATGTGATTTTTTGATTTAATGACCTCTTTTAAGAAGAATTATCATGATCTTTTCAATTCAATTTTCCTAGATTGTTCTAACAGTGGCTGAGCTTTTTTTTGCTAAAATTATATGGATGGGTTATGACAATCCAGCTAAGCCTATATATTTCTACATCAATTCATCTAGAACACACAATTAGGTGATATATTTGTTAGTTAAGCTTTGTAATGCTAAAACTTTGTCTTCTTCATTTGATTTTTCTGAAAATGTATTTCTTAGAATGACAAAATGGGAGGGCGGCCTTAGGCTGTAGCTTACGGCCTTCCTGCATTTTTATCACAATTGTTTCACATGTAACTTTTCATGAGCTTTCTATTGATAGGTCGTGGGCCCCATAACTCTTTTTCTAGTTAAAGTTATGCCCATTTTAAGTTACCATGGTCTTGAACATTCGGTTTTTGTATTTCCTCACTTCTCGGGCTTCGATTTACATCTCGTGTCTTCAATACTTTTCATGTTTCACCAAACTTAGTTCCGGTTTCCCGTTTTGCATCTTTTGGTAATAGCGCATTTAGTCCTCATGGTTCATCCTGTGCTTATTTACCTTAAAATAAGCTTCCTTAAGCTCCATTTTCCTACACATAAAAACAAACTCAAAATAACTTCGTTCCATATTAACGAGGATGTAAAATCACATAATTAGATCAATTAAACCTTAAATTATTATCACTCGATCACATCCCCACACTTAACCTTTTGTTTGTCCTTAAACAAACTTACTTGCAAACTTCTCCCTAATTAAACACACATGTTACATTATCACTACCTTGAACAAGTAAAATCCCAATACATGTTTAGTTTTCAACTTCATGATGTAATATTCACAACTTAATCATTCAATACTATTTTCATTTTAAATCTTTGGTTGACATATACTCATATTTTGCTTCAAACATTCATGCATTTATATTCCTCACAATAAACACTCCTCTCGATTTATTTTGTGGACTAGTGATGATAGACTAGTGTTTATGGAGCTTTCAAACCACGAATGCACATACTAACTATAAGCTCGTATATTAATCAAATCGCCATCAATTAGCACAATATAATACAAAAATCAAGAGGTCTTTCTTGGATGGTAATGTTAAGCTAGGTTTTAAGGTAGGATTGAAAGGGATTTTAGAGTGGCTAACGGAGAATAAAATCCAACTTAAACACAATAGATGTGTCATTTATCACTTTTATTCTTTTTCTTGCAATAGTTGTATACTTTTCATACTATTTTTTGTTGTTGCATATTTTGGTCATTTTGACCTTATATTTACCTTTTTTCTTTTCTATTTTTTCTCAAGAATAACCTTACTATGATTGAATTACTATTGACATTACTCTTTCAAATATGTTATGAATTGGACTTCATCCTTTAAGGTTCTATAAAAAGGCTAAGGCTTTTGGGTTTATTGTTTTGGCTTGAACGACAATTTGAGGCTCAACATGGTATCTATAGGGAGATTTTATTGGTATGGAATTGAAAAGAAGGGTTTAAACGAATGGTTCAATCCTAATGTCTGTATCATATTTATGCACACATTGGTTTATGATCTTGATATGTATCAATTACACGAGTTCTAACTCGAATGCACACCGTGGATTCCCTCTTTATGCAAAGAAATAAAGTAACTCATAGTATACCATGAGTTTCTCAATTAGGCTCAACTTTTATGGAAACGTGGAAAGAGGTAATAAAATGTGTAGCATGTATGTTATCTACAATCGGGTTGTTACACCACCTAGGACTTTCACCTACTTTTATAAAGATTCATGATTAGGATGCATTACTCAATTATCAAAACAAACAAGCCAAGGGATCCATAAGTGCACAAAAGTAACAATTAGCCATGTATGTAAAATTTTGAGTTTCATGTACACTTAAGTTTACTTTGACAAATTTTTCAAAGTTACTTAATTTTTCAAAAAGGTTCAAAAATTTCTTTCAATTCTTCCCCTTATCCCTACACTTGGGATACATTGTCCCTAATGTATGGTTTTAACAACATGAATAAACATGGTAATGATTAATAAGCAAGATAAAAAGGAGTACATAGACCTGATCATTAGTGTGAGCTTATAGTAAGAGACTTGCGCCTCCCCACACTTGAGTGCTTGCATGTTGTGCATGATTGAGCTAGCTAAAAAACAAAACCAAGGACACAAAAAACTAATAAAAGAAGTAAAATCACTTTCGTAGGAATCATGGTTGCATTTAGCATATGCAATAAGCCTTTGAACCCCTCGTTAGACCCGAGTGGACAAGTTATAGTATCGTGAGGGTTTATAGTTGTCACACCCCGACTAACGGCGGAATCATCGAGGTGGACGAATGTGAAACGATTGTTCATATCACATGGAACTAAATAAGTTGTAATAATATTAAATATTATTTTATTTAACATTACAAGACAATTAAATAAATATAAAACAAACACGATATAAACAACATCATAAGACTTTCAATTAACTAAGTCCAAGTCCTATATGAGCACGAAGAGATCTTCAAGTATCAAACCTAAAACATATTAAAAATAAAAGGTCAACTTTGAAAGTTGGTGAGTTCCCATGGGTTAAACACACATATATATGTATATATATAAAAAGGTTTACAAGTAGCAATTCATGTTAATGGTTTTGAGTTAGCAAGTTTATAGAACACATATAGTTACAAGCAAACTTCCATATATAGTTAGCAAGTGTACTTGGTTCCCATGATTAACAAGCATACGTCATCAGGAGCCGGCAATACATCGGCTTTAGCACCAAATAGGCTTGTCAGGCCCAAAGATCTAAGACGTCGTCAAACTAGCATTAGTTAATGACTGTAAATAAAATATGTATCTCATATAAGACTTACGATAACATAAATAACTATGACAAAAAGGTAAAGATGAATTGCATGAGCATTTACAAGTATCAAGATGTTTACAAGTGTAAGTTTATAAAGTTAAAATGTTTCACCCTAAAAGGTGTGAAATAAAGTAAAATGGGAGCATAGGAAACTCACATGAAAGACTCATAAGTATAGTGATGGTTGTAGAGTACATAAGAAAGTTTGGATGTCAAGAGTCAAAGGTGATGTCCTAAATGATAAAAAAACAATAAATTGAGGTTGGAATTCATTACAAGAAGTTAAGATGTTTAGAGAATGCTAAAAAGAAAAAGGTAGATTGAAAAAGGATTATTTCATCAATTTTAGATTCTGGACAGAATATTTGGTATGTGTTTGAACATGTTTTAAAAATAGAAAACGGTTTCATAAGATTATAAAAATTTATACTTGAATAGTTCAAAGTCTCCCAGATAACTTTCATTCAGAAACAATTTTATGAAAAGATCTTTAAATAGGTCAAACAAGCAGCACAAAACAGAAGGTGCTGAAATGCGCACTTATCTTGTGAATGCTATTGTTGAGTCGTCCAATTGAGTTTGAAGACGTATAAACAATAGTTAAAAAGGTAATTAAATGAACTTAACATTGGAGTCTGAGTTTACTCAAATATAGTTTGTTATGATCAAGTTATGGTCGGTTGAAGTAAAATTATATTCTGCCAGAATTGTAGTAAGACACTTATGTGCACTTTCAAAACCGTTAAAGCATGAAACGGGTTAGAATATTTTATTATGTCAATATATGGTATATTAGTCTTCATTGGAGTTATAAAAATATTCTAAGACTTTGTCATAGCCATCATTTAGAATAATAATCTTGTGGAATAACCGAATGCGGCGGCATAGCCGTCCATATGTAAACGATATTCTTTGTTTATGTTAGTGTGTTGTTAGCTTAATTTAGGAATGTTAGTGATTGTTTTAAGGTCAATGATTATTAAAATGTTAATGATCAAATGATAATGATTAAAATAAAAAAAGATTTGGTAGAAGAAAGAACAATAGTAAGAACATAAAGTCATGAGAACAATTGGATGTTAGGATGATTGAAATGTATAATATTAAAGCAATAAAAGATTACCTTAATATTAAGAATTCTTGAAATTTCTTGTAAAATAAAATTATTCAAATTGATCAACCAATGGATGAAAGTATGAGAGTGAGATTTTTAGAGAATGAGCAAATGAAAAGTGAGGCCTAAGCCTTGCTTTTATATTTGAGGTTAGGAAGAGGTTATGAATGGTGTTAATGGTGATTTATAAGTCTTTTAAAAGGGGGTTATGATTGGAATTTGAAATAAATATAAAATTAAATAATTTAAATAAATAAAAGAATACTTACAATTTAAACTTTAAATTTATTAAAACTTCAATTTTAATTTAACAACTTCTTTTCTATTAAATCTCTGTAGATTTTATAAATCTAATAAGAACTTTTAATTTGATTATTTATTTTAATTGAATATTTAAAATCTTATAAATATTAAAAACATTTTATAGACCTTACATATTTGTAAAGATAATGATCTTGTATTTTAATCCTTTATTTTAGTTTTATAATTAAAACTCATAAATGACAAATAAACTTCATTAATTTATAAAAAATATTCTATAAATCATAAAATTACCATGAATTAATTTAATAAATAGAAGTTGAATAAATAGTATTATTATTGTTTTTGAAGGATTAATATAAATTAAATTTCTAACTAACGTATTTGATTTTTCCAAAAATTGACCCAAACGGATTTGGGTTTAGGTTTCTATTTTTCAAAATGGGCAGATGTTATTGTCCCTAATGTATGGTTTTAACAACATGAGTAAACATGGTAATGATTAATAAGCAAGATAAAAAAGAGTACATAGACTTGATCATTAGTGTGAGCTTATAGTAAGAGACTTGCGCCTCCCCACACATGATTGCTTGCGTGTTGTGCATGATTGAACTAGCTAAAAAATAAAACCAAGGACACAAAAACTAATAAAAGAAGTAAAACTCACTTTCGTAGGAATCACGGTTGCATTTAGCATATGCAACAAGCCTTTGAACCCCTCGTTAGACCCGAGTGGACGAGTTATAGTATCGTGAGGGTTTATAGTGAACACATCCACAAACTTCTTGGGTTTCATCCCGCAAACGTTAAGTTTTAGGTCTTCAACTGGACCTTGAGACCAGTTATGGTGGTCTTATTGAGTTCTTTTCTTTAAATTTCTCTTTGGAAAACTGATTCTTATTGCTTGATGGATTCTCTTGTTTGCTCCCATAAGGGTCAAACATCTCTTCTTTGCCCCATGCATTCTTCTCATCCGATTGCTTACCCATCTTAAACTTTTGTTTTGGTTTCTCATTCCTTTGTGACTCCACCTTCACATTCTCTTCCTTTTCCTCATTCTCAAGCTCAAACTTGTAGGGATCAAAACCATTTTTCTTGGTGATGTCCTCACTTACATGTGAGAAGTAAGGGGGAGCACACCCATTAGTTATATCTAATATAGAACAATCATTGTTAACTACATACGTAATTGATTTGTATGGTTTAACAACATGAATAAACATGGTAATGATTAATAAGTAAGATAAAAAGGAGTACATAAACCTGATTATTAGTGTGAGCTTATAGTAAGAGACTTCCACCTCCCCATACTTAAGTGCTTGCGTGTTGTGCATGATTGAACTAGCTAAAAAAACAAAACCAAGGACACAAAAACAAATAAAAGAAGTAAAACTCACTTTCGTAGGAATCATGGTTGAAATTAGCATATGCAACAAGCCTTTGAACCCTTCATTAGACCCGAGTGGATGAGTTATAGTATCGTGAGGGTTTATAGTGAACACATCCACAAGCTTCTCGGGTTTCCTCCCGCAAGCGCTAAGTTTTAGGTCTTCAACTGGACCTTGAGACCACTTATGGTGGTCTTATTGAGTGCTTTCTTTAAATTTCTCTTTGGAAAACTGATTCTTATTGCTTGATGGATTCTCTTGTTTGCTCCCATAAGGGTCAAACATCTCTTCTTTTCCCCATGTATTCTTCTCATCCGGTGGCTTACCCATCTTAAACTTTCGTTTTGGTTTCTCATTCCTTTGTGACTCCACCTTCACATTCTCCTCCTTTTCCTCATTCTCAAGCTCAAACTTGTAGGGATCTAAACTATTTTTCTTGGTGATGTCCTCACTTACATATGAGAAGTAAGGGGGAGCACACCCATTAGTAACATCTAATATAGAAAAATCATTGTTAACTACATATGTAATTGATTTGTATGGTTTTAACAACATGAATAAACATGGTAATGATTAATAAGCAAGATAAAAAGGAGTACATAGACCTGATCATTAGTGTGAGCTTATAATAAGAGACTTGCGCCTCCCCACACTTGAGTGCTTGCATGTTGTGGATGATTGAACTTGCTAAAAAACAAAACTAAGGACACAAAAACTAATAAAAGAAGTAAAACTCACTTTCGTAAGAATCACGGTTGCATTTAGCATATGCAACAAGCCTTTGAACCCCTCGTTAGACCCGAGTGGACGAGTTATAGTATCGTGAGGGTTTATAGTGAACATATCCATAAACTTCTTAGGTTTCCTCCCGCAAGCGCTAAGTTTTAGGTTTTTAGCTGGACCTTACCTCAGACCAATTATGGTGATCTTATTAAGTGCTTTTCTTTAAATTTCTCTTTGGAAAACTGATTCTTATTGCTTGATGGATTCTCTTGTTTACTCCCAAAAGGGTCAAACATCTCTTCTTTGCACCATGCATTCTTCTCATCCGGTGGCTTACCCATCTTAAACTTTCGTTTTGGTTTCTCATTCCTTTGTGACTCCACCTTCACATTATCTTCCTTTTCCTCATTCTCAAGCTCAAACTTGTAAGGATCAAAACCATTTTTCTTTTGTGATGTCCTCACTTACATGTGAGAAATAATGGGGAGCACACCCATTAGTATCATCTAATATAGAACAATCATTGTTAAGAGCAACTTATGATTTTTGAATGTCATGTTGATAATTCCATCTCTGCAATTGATTTGAGTTTTGGCTGTTGCTAAGAATGGTCGACCCAAAATTACCTTTGGTTGCTTATTTGGCCTTACCGGTGCATAGTCAAGCACCATAAAGTTTACAAGGTAGTAGAACTCTTCTAGCTTGATTATCACATCCTTAACCATCCCCTGGGGTTGTTTCCATGTCGAATCAGCAAGCACCACTGTTTTGTTAGTTTCATGTAATAGACTAAAGTCATATTGGTCATACAAGCTCCCAGGAAGGATGCTCACACCGGCTCCATAACCCAAAAGTGCACTCTTGATTTTAAATTTCCCAAATTGAATGGGAAGGATTGGTTCTCCCGTGTCACTTCCTTCTTCTTCATCACCTTCCTTATTATTAACTGCAACTATTTGAGGAGTAAAGGTTAAATCATAATCAATACATATAGATTTAGGAACGATACTAACTGATTTTATGTGCATGTTCTTTGAACTTGAGGCGTGATGTTGAGGGTTCTTGGTTGTGTCACTATGAAGCTTCCCATGTTCCCGTCCGGACAATTATTCAGCTAATTGTCCTAGTTACTTTGCAATGGCCTCATTGGATTTTTCTTGCACCTATTTAAATTGCTTGAACTTTTTCATCTCCTTTGCAAGGTCTTGAATCGCTGCAAGGATTGCATTATCATTACCATTAGTTGTAGAAGTCTATTGTTGATGTTGTTGATTCCTTTGTTGGTATTGACCTTCTTGTTGGTAATTCCCTTGATTGTAGTTATTCCTTTGGTAGCCGCCTTGATTGTAGCTTTGTTGTCGGCCTTGATATTGGTTGCTTCCTTGATTTGGTACCTGAAAAAGAAGGATTCAATTGGTTAGTAGAATTACCATATCTAAGATTTGGATGATTTTTAAGACCGGGATGATAGGTGTTAGAATTCATTTCATTTGTCTTCCTTTCTCCTTGGCATTGTAATTGATGTACTTCTTCACTCTTTCCCAAATTCAAGTAGAATGTATCCGAGTTGTGGCCTATGTCACTACACATGCCACACACGTCGTATTCACTAGATATGTGTGCCACACCACTCTTTCCAACTTTGAGGCTTGCAATTTCTCATTACAAAACCACAATTCTATCCATTAAAACTTGATCATTCACCATCTTTACATTCACACCTCTTGAACTTCTAATTAATTGTGCACGTTTCTTAGATATCACACTCATTCTTTCTAAAATGTTCAAATCATCATCCTCATGATTCAAAGTAAATGTACCCGCACTTGTAGAGTTTACATCTCTTGCATAGGAGCGAAGCCACTCGACCAGAGGGAGAGGAATGAGTACTCTCTCTCCTCATTCAAAGAAGATAGAGGAATTCCCCAGTACTGCTATAACTATAGGGGGAGAAGTGATAACTAGCTAGACCATATTTTTTTAGATAGGCTCGGGAGTAAAAACTGACTTATAGGGGTTGCCAGTCATAGCTATAGGAAGAGGGAATCCAACTATCACAATTCAATCATAGGGCTAAACTGTGATTGATTAGTACCGGCTTTCGTTGAACTGAACAAGCGAAATGAGAATGTCAGTCTAGTGCTAAAAAGGGCGAATAGCAATCGGGCTAAACGCATGGCTTCGACTCCTAATTCTACCTTTAAACATAGAATGTCGATATTAATTCCCAATTTGCTATCCCATGACGTGGACAAGTTCTCAACATCTCTTTGAACTGATAAAAAAACTTCATGGAATTGTGCAGGACCGTTGAAGGCTTGCAAATTACAACACAACAACACAAAGAGGAGAGTGACTCAAACTT
>BJCM01030443.1:0-13196 GCA_018326385.1 Flaveria bidentis | reverse complement strand
TTATGAATTATTTAAAACAATTAAAAATATGAGTGACATGATTATAACACTCCTAAAACTTTAATGACCTGATTGAAATAAATAAAAGTATTAGTGACCCAATTTGAACACTTTTTAAAACTTTAATGACCTGATTAGAACAAATAAAATATAAGTGACCTAATTAGAATGCTATTAAAACTTAATTATTATTCTGTGAAGATTTACAAACGTTTTTTTCTTAAATTATAATACCTCATTACACCTTGTGGTGATAACAACACATGAAAAATTATGTATTTTGGGTTAATATGTTTAATTTGTTTGACCAGTTTAATTAAATGGGTTGTGTTTCATGGTTAATTTATTTTTTGCTTAGTTAAATAGGTTGATCTGTCAGTATGTTTATTGGTAAAGTCGACCCTCTAACTCAATTATGTCTTGTTCAACCTTTGTTTTAAACCCACAGACCCGATTAACAATATGTTTACAACTGGATTTTCCCTGCCAACCCATATGACATGTATAGATAAATGGGATAAACGGGTTATGTACAGGTTTCCCGAATATATAAGTGTACTTAGATTATGGTTGATGATTTTTACACAAATAAAAATAAATGCCATGTTCAAGTTAATCCACTCAACCTACCTAACCCGCCAACCTATAACCGGTCAAAATGTCAATCCGAGACGATTATCACTCCTTAATTACACCTAGTGGCCAACACTTTTTGTCGCAAGGCCTTTGATTAGTATCCTTAAAGGATTAAGTATTTAAGTTGTTGAATACGCTGATAGTTATACAAGTATATTAAAAGAAGTGTGTAAATAGAGAAGACCTAATGGACTGACCTTATCGAAGTGCAAACTCAATCAACAAGCTCCATGTCATCAACCCTTTTGTTTATTGTGATTTGGTATTAATTATTTCATTTTAATATAGGGCTATAAACAAGTCGAGTCAAGTTAAAATGCGCTCGGTTTCGGCTCACTAAAAACCAAGCCAAACTGGCTCGGCTTGTTTATCTTAACGGGCTTCAAATCTGAGCTCGACTTGTGAGCCAAATTATATTTTAAAAAATAGTTTTATTATTTTGGTACATGTTCGTATCTTTTATAAATAAAAATTAACATTCTTACATGTGTTATTTTAACTCGTTGACACAATTATATAATATGCTATCAAATACTATAGTCATATTTTTATACTTTTATACTTGGTTTTTCGTTAAACATATTAAAATAACAAGATGTGTATGAATTAATTCAAATAATCTCATAATTTTGATTTATAATTTATATGAATTATAATTTTGATACAAATTTAAACAAACTAACGAGCGAGCCAACGAGCCACCTAACAAGTGAGCCAAGCCGATTACGAACAAGCTATTCTCGAGTGAGCTTCGAGCGAGCCACAAGCTTTTTCTAAAGACCTATGTTACACTTTACTAAGTCATCTTGAGTAAATAATTAGTCAAGTATGATTACACAAATACAAGTATGATAAGGAGCGCTAGGTATAAAAACTAGAATGTTTGATGATGATGTCATGACCGTTTGACTATCAACACTAACGTGCAAAGGTCTACTTATGTGCCAACAAGATGTATGAAGAGCGTTTGTTGTAGATTTATATTGAGTGTATGGTGCGTGAATCAAAACATCCAATGAGGGCAGAACCACAGCGAAAAATGGTCGGTGTGGCAACCAGAACGTCATAGAACTTTTTCGGGTTACAACCACAACGACCAATGTATTCCTTAGAAACATTCAATTTGCATATCAGTACATAAAATAAGTATCATAATGTGTGAGGAATGAAAACATAAATGCTAAATTATAACAGCTTTACTGAACTTACACAAATTTATTAAAAAGTCCCCAATAAATAAGACAAATATATAAAATTGGTCTCGAGCCAAAGTCCTTAAATAAGAAATGTGTGGTGCATAAACATGTGGTGAAAAGCGTTCAATTGTAAACTTGAGCGTGTAGAGAGTGTTATGTGTGCCAACTTGACTGTGTGAAAAGCGTTTGATGTAAAAATTGGTATGTTTGAGGAGAATTTGGTGAAAGAACTTGAACGTTCAATGAGGCTGCGGTATGATAAGCGTATGCTAGTCGTTTTGTAGTAGCTAAAGTCTGGTTAAACAAATGTATAAATTTCATTGTAAATTAGATATGATAATATCACTGTAAACATATATTATGAGCTCAGTAAGTTTAATTCGTATTTAAGCACTACCTCCAAATCTCCAATACTTTTATTTGATGAAAACAACCGTCGGTTGCATATGGTTAGAGATAGAGTTCGACCCATTAAAGTAAGACCCTATGTGGGCCGAACGAGTTAACAAGGATAAAGAAATTAACAGAGAAGATTAGATAGAATTTTAGAGAAAAATTGACACGTATTAGATATGATATCCTTCCAACTGGACTTTTTGTATTATATGATATTCTAATATTTGAACTGTTTGCCATGCAATTATATGCTATACGCTATACGAAGTGTATATTTTCCGGATTGTATGATATTTCATTATGTTATTTGGATTTGTATGATATTTCAATATGTTATTTGGATTACTATTCACTGGTATTAATAGTAGTGTATTTATCCTATGAAATAAAAGAAATGTTATCCTCACCTCACCCTTCCCAAATCTTGCTATTAGTATGCTTACCGGATATATTTGAATGTTTTTTTCATTTCTAATTTGTTTAATAGAAAGATTTTGATTAGGCTGATTTGTTTAACTCATTTAATTAAACCAAGTCAACCCATGGTGTTTATAATTGCAATAAAAATAAAATTATTATTTTTATAAGATTGAACCCACCAGTCTGTTTACGACTAGTTTAGCCCATTTATTACAACCCAACAAGTTACAACTTGATTACAACTCAGGGATTGTTTGATTACATTGACTCAGTAAGATCTGAAGAAGCTGACCCAGTTATTGTTCTGATTGGGTATGCGTCTGACTGAAACTTGATTGTTTGATTCGGTATCTGACTAACTCAAAAACCGTCTTTGCAAATCACCTTATATATAAATCATCTTTAACCAAATCACCTCTAAACATCTCATCTTCATCCATCTTCTTCACCGCCTCTTCCACCCACCACCCACCTCTAGCATCACCGCCACCACCTCCAGCATCACCACCACCACCTCCAGCATCACCGCCACCACCTCCAGCATCACCGCCACCACCTCTAGCATCACTTTGGTCTTGGTCAGCATGTTTCAAATCCAAGTCCGGGTCAGACCAAAAGGACCCGGTCAGATCTAATTTCAAGCGTATCAAACAGGCTGACCTGATAACCGAGTCAGCCAATCAGCCGGGCCAGACCCAAACAAACAACCCCTCATTTAGACCAAATAACTCAAATTTCAACATAGCAAGGCATCTCTAAGTCTAATCCACCGATCCATGTTCCATATCAAGCAAAAGGGTCTATGAAGTTAGGGATCGATTTCGAAGCCATAGTAAGTTTACATGTATGCTTAGTGGGGACATTTGTTTGTATTTCATTTCAAACTCGTTTAATAGAAAGATTTTCATCAAGCGAATTTGTTTAACTCATTTAACTAAACCAAGTCAACCCACAATATTTATAATTACGATGAAAAGAAAAAATATTATTTTTTATAAGGTCGAACTCACCGGTCTGTTTACGACTAGTTTAACCTATTTATTACGTCCCAACAACTAGTTACAACTTGATTACAACTCATTTAGACCAGCCAACTCAAAATCCGACGTAGTTTGTCACCCCTAAGTCTAATCCAACGACCAATGTTCTATATCAAGCAAAAGGATCTATGAAGTTAGGGATCGATTTCAAAGCAAGAGTAGGTTTACATATTGAACAAAAGGTACGCACAAATCAGGATATACAAGGATCACACACATGGTTATAATGGAATAAACATGATTGTTTTTAGGATTAACAGGAACCTCTTATACACTATGCACTTGAGATCTCTGCACAGTTATAAATTTACACACCACTTGCTTATTCACATGCAATTTCCGGGGTCATATGACTTGCTCGATATATTCCCTTATTCTGTATGATGGTTATTTGTACTTGTGTTGATCAAATATTTGGATAATCACAGGTTTGACTGCACATTCAAAACTTGAGTTGAAGTAAAAAAAGACCTGTTTCTTTTTTTTGCAATCAGTTGAATTCGAGTACCGCCCCTGTGTGATTGAACCCACATGAGACTTGCAGTGCTTTCACACTCTCACCAAAGTCAACCATGGTAGGTTCAACATAATCCACGTCATCGCCTAGGCCCTGCACCCATAAAACTTGATGAAATGTTACACGAAGATTATGTTTTGGTACATAAAAAGGAAACCAAGAGACGAAACCAGTGAATGTGGAAACGAACCAACTGTCCGCCAGAAGAATGCTCAGCTTCAAAAAAGGTGCCCATGGCACCACCCCAACCCCAAGTATAAATATTGCCATCTGGGTGTACACAGCATTACACAAAAAGTTAACAATAATTTATAACTATATACCAAACTGATAACAAAACTACAAAGATTAAAAATATCAAACCTCTTATCTCATTTATTTAATTCTGAAAAATGAAAGAAACAAATAACTAAATAAACTAATTATATGACATCAAATCCTCATCCTAAGAGTAAAAAAATCACATCATGCTCATAAAATAAAAGCTTATGTGACCAACAAAAGTACTAATAATTTTGTAATACTGGCAATGTACAATACAAAAAGTTTATTGCAACAAAAGCTTATGGTTTCTAACATAAAGGTACTTACCAGAAATAGCAGCTGTATGCTTCCAGCCACATGATACCTGCCAAGGACAAAGTGTCACACTACTGCAGGACAAGCCAATGAAAACTAACTAGGAAGGATATGGTATGGTATGGTTGGTAGAGGTGGCAATTTTGATCCAATTATATACTAATGGGTTGATTTGGGTTATGTTGTTTATCTAACAGGTTAAATGGGTTAAGATAGAAGATTTAACAAAAAGGAATCGATTCAATATTTGCCGAGCGGGTCAAAAATGGTTGGAAGTTCTACAAAATGCATTCAAATGCATATAACATTCTTAAATTCCCGATATTAAAAAGTTTGGATTATTGTTGTAATATTGTAATAATAGTATCACATTTTACTTCTAAGATTCCAAAGAAAAGAATAAGAAACATGTTTGCGGTCCTGTTGATTTTGACCTGTACTAAAATATGACCCCTCTAAACATATTATCCAACCAGCCAGGTTGGCCCATCCTGCCATCCCTTAATTTATGGGAATTATAAGTCAGCCTAAAATAGCACTAAATTATGCTTCTTATAGCAGAAATAAACATTCACCAGTTATATTTTTTTAAAAAGATCAAATAAAATAGGAAAAAAATAATAAAATAAAAAATTTAAAAATAAAAATTAGCTACATAAACGCTACAACCAAATAGCGACAAATGACCTATACGCTACATAGCGCGCTATAGCGAGCGCTATTACCGCTATTGACAACAGGGTATGAACTGACCTTGCTTACAGAAAGCTTCACGAATGGGCCTTCGACTCTTTGTGGAACATGAACAGCATGTGTATCGCTTAGGTAAGAGAAGGTAACAATTAACTACTAGTCTTATATGTGTGTTTAGTCCATAAATATCTGAGCTGAAGTATTGATGACATACCCAGTGCCAAGGCAACCATTTTCATTGGAGCCCCAGGTATAAAGTTCTCCACCACCTTTGTGATAAAAGTTACAAAATGAATTAAAAGTTAGAAAGATAGATGGCATAAATGATAACAAAGCACCACAAAGATTTCAACTAAATAAGACCCGTCAACAATCAATGTTCAATTAGGATGGTACTATCTTCAGATCTATGAAACACTCTTGTAAATCAAAATGATCAAACTGATGAAGTTTACCCGTAATGACACATGTGTGATGAGCACCACATGCAACTTCTTCAGAATATGGTAATTCCCCTATCTTAGATGGAGTTGAAACAGTACTTTCTGCTCTTGAGGCCTACATAGAGTTAAATAGTTCATAATCAATCAGATAGAGAGTGCGATTTTATATAAAAAACAATTCTTATTTGATATGCAATCATGATTCATGACGTCTGTATTTGCACTTACCAACTTCTGTACTGCTTTTTCCCCAAAAAGATATACAGAACCATTTTCTGAAATCGAAAAATTAAAGTTTATGGTATGCAAGTTTGATCATATGGATATCAAATAATTTAAGAGTAACAGGTCAAATAAGAAAAGGAAGATGAGTTACCATCAATGCATGCGGTATGCAGCATCCCTGCAGCAACACTCTTTATCTGTGTTATATGAAATGTTAATTCCAAGTTGTCTCATAAATTACATTATTTTGTGTTGATATATCCATATGTAGTTCATTAGATATTGTGACAAAATCATTTTAGATCAGTGCTACACAAACAACAAAGACATCTTAATCTTTTACACTTGAACACCAATACCATTTACTTTGGAGTAACGAGTATCTAAGAATAGCATCAAATATGAGAGATGTTATAACTAATACCTTCACTCCTTCAAGTTCCTTAATAAGCCTTGGTGTATATTCACTGCACTAGAAAGAGAACTAAACCGTTATCTTCTTATACTAGATACATTATTCACCCAATCAATACTAAACATGTATGTTGAAATAATATAATAGAGAAATATATACGTTGGTGTACTACATAGCAAGGTACAAAATATACCAAGAATCTTTAGGCTACAAAACCAACTTTTAATAGACTACAACAGTATAATGTTACTCCATTGCATTGCACATTATTTTAGATAATCAAAACAAACCTGGTAGAGCTCAAAAATCCCAAGAGGCTTGACTGGTGACCATGACCAAGCCTTCCTGATTCTCCGCCGCCCCAACTTAAAACCTCACCTTTATCTGAAACACATGCCAACCAAAATCAGAATAGAAAGATTTCTTTATCGTACACTGGTCAGCAGGTGAATTCTTTTTATATTTTGTTCTAACCTGTAACGGCAATAGAGTGATCAGAACCTAAAGCAGCCATCTTAATGGGAACACCATTTAAAAAATCCACTTTACTTGGGACTGGAATCACTTTTGATGCCTCTGTTAAGTTCAAGATGTAGACTTTAGCCATTTATTTGCAATTATCAATAATTGATAAAGAATGCAAATAGAGTAAAAAAGTCCAGCTTCAAAAGGAAATCATTAACAACAAAAAATAAAATTCATGTAACAGATCATTTAGTATTATCAACGTATAAGATGTTTAACAGACTTTCTTATCTATCAACAATTTAAGAAAACTGGTGTTCGTTAGCAACACATTAAAGAAAGAACCATAAAAATTTGAATAAACATCTTACTCCTTCCAAGACCAAGTTGACCACTGGAATTCTTTCCCCACATATATAGTTCTCCGCTTTCTGCAGTTCAGAAGGATGTTTATCAGATAATTCAAATGCTACTCATTAACAATATGTTAAGAGGCTAATTGAAGGTTCATATATCACTAATTTCTATGGGAACCTTCACTTAAATGGATGTACATACCTGTAATAGCTGATGAGTGATAATAGCCAGCTGAAATTTTTACAATGTCCTTAGGAAGTCCAGAAACTTCAACTGGGTCCTGCAACGACAAGAGAATCCAAGTCAGCTAAACATTTCAGCAAGTAGTTTCACAGACAATGTAGATAGGCAATAACAGTTATATAAAACTTACAAGACTCAAGTAGAAAGAAAATATTTATACAATTAGAGAAAATTCTACCTTTGGTCCATAATGAATACACACAAGGTTAGACCGGATAAGAAATCAAGTTTTTAGAGATAGGTTAGGAGTAGCTAGTATAGCGGATTAGATAAAGAAGAGAAGATTAAGATGGTTTGAGCATGTGAAGAGGAGGAAGATGACGGTGCCAGTTAGAACAATGGAGACCCTCACTATCAAGGGGAGGAGGAGTAGGGGCAGGCCCTAACTGACTTGGGAGGAGAGGATTAAACAAAATTTGCTAGAGTTTTGTACTCTTTGAGGACATGGTCCAAGATAAGAGTATATAGAGACATAGGATTAAAGTTAAGAAAGTCTTGGGGAGGGTTCAGATGCGTCTTATATGCAATGTTTTCAGCACCTTACCGGTTTGCTGCTTGGACCGGTTCGACTGGATATAAGAATCGGATAAATTATAATTATCTTAATAAGTATATTAAAAATACTGAAAAATTAAAAATATATATGAAAACTAGTTCAAACAGTCGGTTCTCAGTACGTCCAGTCTGATTCCCGGCATAACCTCCGGTTCGACCGCTCAAGTTGCCAGTCCGACCACCGATTCAACGTCAAAATGGTTTTAAGCACCGAACCGGACCGGATTGGAGTCCGGTTCCCGATCCGACCAACAATGCTTATATGTGTCATAGCTAGTATCCCATGAATGTTAGTATTCGATTGCTTGTTGTCACTTTATGCTTCTTCTTAATCATTGTATATTGTTGGCCAAAGTTTGTTTTATCATTTCAATTGTATATTGATTGCTTATTGATCCGTGTATCTTGTTTCTATGGTATATTTTTGTTTTCTACTTTACATTGATTGTTCGGTGTGTGTTGCTTGATTTACTAAGGTAAGGTTTATCTACATCTCATCCTCCCCAAACCCACCATCAATAGGTTTGCTATGCTAAGATCTACTGAGTTTGGTTATAGTTATGGTATGGTTCTTCCTCACAAACTATCTTTCAAACAATTTTCGACCTAAACTTCCTAATAAAAATCAACTTATAGAATCTTTAACCCAGAAATCCTAATGCATAATATTATGATTACCCAATACAATGAAATTAAGGCTAGCAAGATAACATACATATAATATTCCCCTTAAAATAAGCCAAGGAGCATAAGCTACCGTACAATTGTGTAGCTTCTACCATCTTCCACACCCAGTTGTCCACAGTCATTAAGTCCAGCAGCATATACCTTCCCACTGTCTGCGAAACGCATACTTATTCATCAAACTCACATCTCAATAAACATAATACAACATAAATCCTAAGATCCCTAATAACTTATTCATCAAATTCATATCTTTGATTTCAAAATCAGCGATCAGTAAGAAATAATTCAAACCTGTTAAAAACAAGGTATGAGCTCCACCACATGCAATCTCTCTTAAATTCCCATCGCCAAAAGCCGAAACAAAAGCAGGCCTCCATTTCGACTCTAAGCTACCCAATCCCAGCCTCCCGTAATCACCATTACCCCATATAGCCACAAACCTCCGGTTCTTGACATTATCAACATCGGTAATCAAAACATGTTCCTCACACGATGAAACCCTAATAAACCTCCTTTGGCAAAACCCTAGAACCAATTTCCCGTTTGCTGAAGATGATCTTGAAAGTTTCGATACAAAACGTGTGGCAATCGACATGATGTGTCGAAAACAGGTTGAATTACGATCATAACACGATTTATGGATTGATGATTGGTTGAATTTGGGGAAGAATTTGTAGGAGTGAAGAGGAGGGTGTTTGCCGTAGAACACAGGAGAATGTCGTGGAGTGTGTAGGTACCGTTGGTGTTTGGGAGGTATCAGTAGCATTTTATATGTTTGGGAAAGTCTTTGGACATTGGAAAATGTGAGTTATACATGTTTATCTATTTTAGTAAAATTATATTCGTTATTATTTTTTACAGATTAATCCAACTGGTTAAATTTACCCATATATGTCGTACATGTGATGGACATGATTAACCAAGGTTCGGATAAACCGAGGTTCGGATAAACCAAGGTTCGGATAAACCATCATAGCCGGACATGATGATGAAAGAATTTGATTTCACACACTTGGGAATTAATACTTGTAACCGAATGAATCATGTTACAGTTTTTTTTGAAAATCTTACCCAACGAAATAACTACGGTAATAAAATATATAATACAAATTGGGCTTAGTTACAGGAAAGTCTGTTGCGGCTGGCGGGTGTACACCATAAACGGTTGCCAAACCATGCAACCAACACTATTTAGTGAATAATTCATCATCGTCGGCTCATAGAAATCGTAAAACATCCATAAACACCATAGAACATGCAAAGCGGATCACATAACTAAATCTTAGATAAGGAGGTCCTCATCATCATTGATAGGTCCTAAAGAATATAAGTCATATGTGTTACGATGACAACCGCTGGCACTGCCACCGGCGGCAGCATCGCTGTCAAACACAATAAACATTGGTGAGGCCCAAAAACCCCAAAGAGCACCGTATGAGAATCGTACCCCACCATGACAATCACCATCGTCAACATCAAGGACAACCAGTCAAGAAAGCGGTGTCGCCCGTGACAACTAATGTCGGTAAGGGAAAATGGCCATCGCAAGAAAACCTACACGCCTCACCTCCACCATTGCCTCCATCAACCTTAAGTGGGCGCCTAAAGAGCATCAGCGGAGACACCCATTGCTAACAGATCCGCACATCGATATCCATTGCTTTCTCTCTCTATAAAAGTGCTAACCGATACTATCGACAAAGAGATCTGAATTGATACCACTCCACGAACCAGGAGGCATGTAGGACTGTTAGAGGGGATGGTCACTTACAACACAAACACACAATGAGGAGAGTTGTTTAAGAAAACTTAACAGATCAAATAGGAAACCGGTAACATAATAGTTTGATATTTAGAACACAAGTAACTATGAGACAAAACAAGAACAAACAACACAAGTATATGTTTTCAAAAATATTGTATATTGCTCTCAAGTTCTTTTACAAGTGTTAAAGCATAAAAGAAAGTTACAAGGACCTGAGATACTTTATACTACATCCTACAACCAGCCATACTTAGAAGGCCATCTGGAAACATTTGAACTTGACAAAAAAATCAAATGTAGAGTCAAAAGGCAGATTGTCTTTTGACTAGTGACTATTACATGTCACAGCTCACATCCATATATATTACAAAAGGATAAAAGTACATAAAGTACAGACTCAAGACCTCCATGTACAGTTACCAAAAGCATGGACCTTTTCACCAACTTGTGAAAGTTTGTGAGTCAACAGAGTCGTGGCGGAATATGGTCTAGCTTTATGGTAAAGTACATCATATAAAGCATGTGTTCAAAAGTATTCGAAAGAAATCTGTCTTCACTTATTAGCTTCAGAAGACTTTGTCTTTGAAGCTTTGGAAGACATCACTTTTGGCTTTAGAAGATTTTACACCTATAATATTTTTAATGCATGGTGTAAAACTTCTGAAGCATTTTACTCTCTACTTCAGTGCATGCATGCAGGAAAGACTTCGGATGTTTTAGGTGCATCAGCCTTATATAAAACCTTACAAACTCCCCCTAGACTGATGCTATGAAAACATTGGAAGACCTTATATGTTGATAATCCTTATTATGATGATAACTATACCCTTCTTCATTAGATGGTCAGGATCACTCAGACTCTCATAGTGTCTCCTCATCTCAAAGAGATCATGCAGCGGTAGATTGAACATGTCCTACCATGTGTAGACATCTTCAATACCTTGATCTCTGATTACATGCCATCTTTCAAAATTAGTAGAGTAAGTCTAGAACAAGATGGGTCTTTCTGATGCAAGAGGAGCTGGTTGAATTGGAGTTGTTTGAGCTTCCTCTTGTTGCACTTCCTCAGGATGTTCTGACCCATCCTGAGGTTTGGAGGTGGATGACTCTGTCTTCTTCTTCTTATTTGACTTGGGATTAGAGGCCATCTTGTTCCTCCACTTTGAACTCTTCAACTGAGAAGACTGGCCTGCAACACCTTGTTGTTTAGTCTTGTATTTCTCAGTTGGGTCTACCTCCCTCACAGGTGCAGAAGGAGAGGGAGTTTAACCCTGCTGTAGATCAAAAGATGAAGCTTGCTGAGACTCAGCAGGAGGTCCAGGTTGTGTTGTCTCAAATGGTTCAACCTTAACCTCCACTTCTTGAGGGGCTTGACTTTATGGGGAGTGTAAATCAATGAGCTATCCTCTTTTAATCTTCTGGTTGATCACCCTTATATGCTCATCCATGGTAGATAAAGACATTAGGCCAAGTCTCCTCTCGGAGAATCCATACAGCTTCAAGAAGCTTATCATCCTTTGCCTATCAACAGACTTCTTTTGACTCTTCTGGATGGTGGCTCTTGTTTTGGCTGCTTCTTCCCTCATCTTCCTCTTTGTAGCATTTTGTTCTTTAAGTACTTGAAGTTTAATATGTTTGAGGTACTCAAACTTAATATACTCAAAGGGCAAGGAAAGAAGTGCAGCTGCCTGGTAGAGACATGTGACACTCAGGTAGTTGATCATGTGTTGTCTGTCATACCCCGACCGATAGCGGAATCATCGGGGCGGACGAATGTGAAACGATTGTTCATAGCACATGAAACTAAATAAGTTGTATTAATATTATATATTATTTTTATTGAACATTACAAGACAATTTAAATAAATATAATACAAACAAGATGTAGATAATATATGAAGAGGCTGATCCAACCCAAACATCCAAAGTCTATCCTGCATACTACACAAGTGCATTGAAGAAGAATGCTTAGGAAGTTTTACACTTGCAACAGAAAATACTCTAAGTGTAAAATCTTCCGAAGCCAAGACCAATATCTTCCGAAGCCAAAGATGAAGTCTTCCGAAGCTTCAGAGACAAAGTCTTCCGAAGCCTTAACTCTTGAAGATAAATTTCTTCCGAAGACTTTTAGTAACATGCTTTATTTGATGTACTTTTCCATAAAGTTAGACCCCTTCCCGTTGCAACTCTGTAAAGTCACTAACTTGCATGAGTTGGTGAAAAGGTCCATGCTTTTGGTAACTGTATATTGAGGTATTGAGTCTGTAACTTTTTACTTCATGTACTTTATCCTTTTTGTAATAGATAAGGATGTGAGCTATGGCATGTCATAGTCACTAGTCAAAAGGCAATCTGCCTTTTGACTCTATAATTGATTTTGTTTGTGTCTAGTCAATTGTATCCAGCTGGCTTTCATAGTATAGCCAGCTGTAAGATGTAGTATAAGTATATCATATTCTTTTTATCTTTCCTTTATGCTTTGTAACACTTGTAAAAGAACATAGAGAAAGCAATATACTGCATTCTTGAAAACCATATACTTGTGCTCTTGTGTTCTGTCTCTT
>BJCM01030377.1:0-10429 GCA_018326385.1 Flaveria bidentis | reverse complement strand
CCCACCATGGTGTATCCTGGCGTTATGGGTTGGCCAGTTGTAGCGTCTATCCTCATTGGGATGAAATCTCCCTGATGCATCTCGCTTTATGGAGGTTGGGAGACTCTTGTATTGTAGTGGCGTGCAGACGTCGTCAAGGATCATTGCTGCACGAAAGTTCCCTCAGATTGCTCCCCATGTATCCTGACATATGAGGTGTTTGAGGGATCCTTGATCCTAAGGTATTAGTCATATTGAGGAAGTAATCGTATTGTTAGGTATATTGAGTAGCCATTTTATGGTTGGCCCTGTTAAAGTTTATCCAAACCCTAGGCATTAGCATGCTTCTTTGATGTTGGGTGGAATGGGATTGATCTCCATCATGTCCCTGTATTGGGCTACATTTTCTTCTGTATCCATGGTCCCATCATACAGCTTCATCTTCGGGGTCTAGAATCATTTAGGGATCTCGATTCCAGATATAGCCATGTGAACCTAGATATCTTGTGACTTTCGACTGAGACTTTAGGTATAGGTTTGATAACTCCAGGAACACTTGTTACCATGTTCCTTAGATCTTGTAATTCCTTAGCTAATCCTGCATCGAACACCATATTTGGATTAGTCATAAAGGACATATTATTGAAGTTGTTACCAGTTTGAGGATATATTATTCCCATAGGTTGCTGGTTCCCCACCATGGTGTATCCTGGCGTTATGGGTTGGCCAATTGTAGCGTCTATCCTCATTGGGATGAAATCTCCCTGATGCATCTCGCTTTATGGAGGTTGGGAGACTCTTGTATTGTAGTGGCGTGCAGACGTCGTCAAGGATCATTGCTGCACGAAAGTTCCCTCAGATTGCTCCCCATGTATCCTGACATATGAGGTGTTTGAGGGATCCTTGATCCTAAGGTATTAGTCATCAAGGATCCTAGTTGCTATAGCACATTGGATCCTGAAGGATATGTCATTGGTGCCATAGCCTGTTGAAGGAAACCGGTTCCCGTGGGGTACTCGATCAAGGATTCAACTCGTTGAAAACAACTGGCTCCTCAAGAATTCGTCATCGATGGTCTGGCCTGCCAAAGGATGCTAGATCCTAAAGGATACGCCATCGAAGACCCAGACTGATGAAAGATGCCGGATGCTGAGGAATATGCCGTCAAGGATCCACACTACTTGTAGGATACTTGATCCCGAAGGATACGCCATTGAGGATCTAGATTGGTGGAGGAATTAAGAATCCAAGGGGCTGAAACAGATCGTCTTTGGGATCAGCGGACTATCTTCTTCCATAGGTTGTTTGGATTTCTTCAGCTGCTCAATTTCTTTGAAGAGATTGACGTTTGTTCTCGTATGTGCTCCATTTTCTCCTTTACCTGCTTAATCATAGGAAAAATGTCTTTGTTAGAAATAACAGGGTCTATGGATTGAAGCTTCTTTCCGGTGAAATTAGGTTGTTCTTGTCTTCTTAGTGGCTCGTCCCTTTTTCCTTGATTCCCCACAAAGGTGCTAGTTCTTTGAGATGAACCGGCTGAGGTAACGGGAATGTTGAGGTACGAGGTTAAGTCGACATGTTAGGGAGTAAAGGTAAATGAGAAATAGGGGTTTTGATATGGTTTTTTAATGATCAAGGCAATAGTTGCCACACGGTGGGCGCCAAATTGTTTGAGGATAAAATCTGCTAAGAGTCTTGTATCCTGAATTAGTACATGATTTGGTGTATCCTTGATTGTGACTAATTGAACAAATGAACAAAACAAGTAATGAACAACTAGAAAATGTTTGAACAACGGATTTGTTTACGAGGGAAAAATCCCTTGGAGCGTTAGCACCGCCGGCATAAAAACCTCGTTTGTGGAAAATTATCACCAACTAATTTATTGATCTTAAAAACCTCGGTGAGAGCTAAGTGTTACAATAGTAAATAGAATGTTTGTTGTATGAGTGTAAAGTAGTAATTGGATGTCAAGTGTCCGAGCTTAGTGATGTGTCCTATGTTCACCGATGGCACTCAATATTTATAGCTAGGTAGTTACAACTAACTTCCTATAAACTTGGTTGTGGACGTTGTTGACAATGTGACCGTTGGTGGACTTCGTTCATGCGGCTTCTAACGTTTCTCTTCCACAAACCTCGGAATATTTAGCTATCTCGCTTCCCCCACGTTCAAATTAAAGTAGACCAAGTCAATTCAATCAATCGCTGGTTATACGTCGCTGCTTTTCTAGGATCATGTATCCTTGATTGTTAGGATACAACATCCTTGAAGATACTATATCCTTGAGGATACAATATCGTTTGAAAATTCCTTCCCCAACATACATCCTAAAATTGAATGATAAAAATGCTTAACTTGACGTATGTTTATATGTGTACATTATACAACTGATAGACAAGCTTAAGTCAAGGCTTATAAAAGATGAAAAGAGTCTGGTCAACTAATGGGAACAAAAATCTCTTCTATCACTGATCTTCGAATTTCTGAGCAAGATGAGTTGCAAGTACTATCAAATGATAAAGTGGTAGCAATATTGACTACTAAAGAAGATGTATTTGGTCTTAATTTTAAGACTTTAAACAATATGAGCAGAATGAAGATCAAGTATATAAACATAGATTAGAAGGACTCAGTTGGATATTATGACAAAAGGAGTTTGGAAAGATTTCAGAAGTTGAAGACATTGAACAAGTGATTACAAGTTTCTAAACTAAGGGGGAGTATTGTGAAGTCTAGATTGATTTTATAGGTTTAGAAGTTATTCAACTCTTGTAATGAGCTCATGTAACTCCTTATCTTCTTGTATGCAAGATATGTATGGCCCAAATAATTATTTGTGTTGATTATATGTGTGATTCCAAGAAAACATCATACTAAGTCAATTTTAAAAATTAACTAAGTACAAGAACTATCTACGGATGAACAAGTTTGTCCTTTCGTTGATGTTCTGCGGGACATAACAAAGAAAAAGGAAAAGGAATATGCATTCACGGATCACTTGAAGAAGCATTGTAACATCTATGGGAGAACAAGTCTACTCGTCAAATCAAGTTAAATACTGCTCCTGTGGAAGAAGAAAGCTTGCTCCTATAGATAAAGTTCAATTTGAAGATCAAAGAACCAATACCTACGAAAGGCTATCTCCTAAGGAAGAAGAAAGTACTTTCATGAACTGCAATTATCAAGGAAGCCATATGAAGTCAGCAAGTCAAACTCTCTAAAGTGATGTCATCAGTTCAACATCTACAATAGACTGCACTTCAATCAAAAATGAAGAAATCAAGTCAAGTCAAGAAAATTTACATGAGTAACTTTCTTACCACAAAAAGAAAGCTACCTTTACCCATGTAAAAGTGAATGTCTCTGCCTATAAATAGAAGGCATGGGTGCACTCTTTTTAGACACAAGAAAACAACACAACGATTCTGATTACACTGGAATAGCAAGCAAAATAACAAGAATAATAAGAACATCACCTAGCAATTACCATATCATCAAAACCCAAAACCAATGGGAACAATTTAGTATTAATCGAAATCGTTTGAAGCAAACTCGTTTATCGTATTACTTTAACATGTTTTCTATTTCTCTTAGTCTGTTCTTCATTGGTTTACGTTACAATTTCTAAAACAATTAATTAAACAACGAGTTGTGATAATCCCCCGATCATAATTTGTTCAATCAAAACTGATAATTTCCTATCTCAATCCTTGGATTCACACCTATACCTTAATGCAAACTTGTTTAAGTTTATTTTGAATGTATGATTTAGAATGTATTTCTTTATTTACCATGTGTTCGAGGTATTTGATTGTGTCATCTCCTTACCATTCCCCTGTCAACGAGGGGTGTTATGGACAATATCCATCTTATATATTTCGCATGAGTGTATAACATAGCATGCACATATATAACCTTTATGAAAAAAATATTAACATGTAGATTGGGTTTTACTTCAATTAAGGACTTAATTTAGTAGTCAAGTAGGCTTATATTTAAGTTTTAGACATACCCATATAAGTTAATTATATGTTTGTTCTTGCTAGCCACACCAATATACGTTTGATGGTATTAAACTTGAAGGTTAGGTTTTATATGACGTCTTAATATGTCCTAGTGTTACTAAACTAAAACTCTAGAGTAAGTTAGTCTTTGCAATATTTTTATGATTTTTGTGTTTAGATACGTTAAGTTACAAGAGATGTTTCATGCAAAAAGGGGTGGGGTTTGGATAGCGGCTTTGATGCGGTTGGTGGTGTTGACATTGTTTTTGGCGTAAAACTTAAGTTTGATGGTTACAGTGATGATAAAGGAAGGTGGTAGTGTTGTGGTGTGTGCTAGTGGTGTTCGTGATGGTGGATGCCTATGTTGATAAAAAAATCATTGATGTTGAATATTAGTTTTGTTATAAAAAATGAGAGAGAATAACATAGTAGAGCGAAAAAAGAGAAAACACCCTCATTTGCCATACGCTAAAACATAAAAGATTTAACAACCAAATTTAATATTTTCGGGTAAAGAAACTATACTTGTTACAGAGCTTCAAAATATACGACTTATTGTAATCAACCAATTCTAGAGATAATAGTTAAATATAAAAAATCGTAAAAGCAACTTTTTTTTATCTTCTCTAATAAATTAATCATATAATCTTGACTACTGGAAAATCAAATATTGTAGATGCAATAGTACAAAAGTTACCTCCTTTTTCACATGTGTAGATAAAGCTTTCAGACTAAGATTCCACTACACAACTACATCAATATCATCCTTGTTTTTATCCGGAGAAAGCGTGGGTTTAAATCCTTTTTTCCAAAACATGTAGTTTGTACTTTGTACATGAATTACTCTTTATAATTTAATGTGATACTTGATCTACATGTTGAAAACCGTCTATATATGATATTTTATGAATCCAGCATATCTAATAAGTTATGATTATTAGAGTTGTTAAGAAAAGTTGAAATTCTACAATAAAGATGAACATATTATTTATCATGCATATATTATTAGTAAAGTTGATTTAGTTTTCTGTTGAAGTTGTGTGTATCCCATTATCTTGATCAGTGGAGCAATTTGTTGGTAAATTTCTCTCCAATCATCACTTAAAAAGAAAACAGAAATCAATTGTGACGCACATCTATTATCTTTCGATTTTTTATACTAATCTATACAATATAATAATATATTGACTGGGTAGTGAGATTGAGATTCTCACTTCGGATCAAATATAATGATTGAGTTAACGATTGAATGGCGGAATCATACAATCAACAAACATTCAATGCAAAAAGAAATACTCATAAATGCCTTTTGTATTGATGAATGTGATTGATTACTGTAAATGCTAGGGTTTGAGCATAAAGCAGTAATAATACACCTAGAGAGTAAATGCCAAAATATATATTCTAATTGTCTATCAACTGTCACCTCATGTACGAGATTTTCTATTCTATTTATAGACAGACAAGATGCCTTTTTACAAAATGACTAAACTACCCTTGACCTACACATCAGAGCTAGTCTAAGTCTTGATCCGCATTTCTGTTGGTTCATCCGTATTGACAAATGCGGATGAGTTGGACTTCATCAGCATTTCTTATGATGTTGCCGCATTAATAATTTCTTCATCCGCATTTGTTAATGCGGAAGAACAAATACTTGGCGCATTTGTCCGACTTGTCCGCATTTGTAAAAGCGGAAGAGTCAACCTTGTCCGCATAGTCTTCTAAGCTATCCACATTTGTTAATGTGCAAGAATAAACACTTGTCAACATTTGGTTTATGACTTTCGCATATACAAATGCGGTTAGCCACACTTGGTTCTTTTGTGAGCAGACTCTTCACCCACATTAATTCTTGGACTTGTGGGAATCTCATCAGAACAACCATTAACTCACCAATTGAATTGGCATGTATGATCCTTTCAAGGTGCAACAATACTCTCCCTAAGGATTATACAGCCTATGTTCTTCAAAGTTTGGGTGGTGATTGAGGTTGTGAGGATTCTGTTGGGTCTTGTGGAGGCATCAAAAATGCTGCTTGAGTTGGATCCAAAATAGCCTTTATCATGTTGACAATATTTGTTGTATCTGACATCCTTTCCTAGCTCAGCACATGGATCTTCATCTTGATCATGTTGTAGATGGCTTCTAGTGGTAATTTCTTGAGTGAAATAGGTTCCCAGATAGATATTGTAGACAACCCATCTCTTTGAATTAATAAGCTTCCACCCACATCAACCTCCAGCTTAACAATATTCCCAAGCTGCATAGGGGTCTTTTTCTTTTTTACTTTTATCTCTCTTGGCAATGATACGATCATGTGCTATTTTTAGCAGCTTGATACACTTTAAGAAGAAGTGCATATCTTGTTCTCCTACTTTATTGCCGATTTCTCTGAAATGTCTAGTATATATGTAGTGGATGTAGGATTCACCAAACAATCTTATCTCATATCCACTAAATAATCTTATTTCAACACCTTCCTTTCCTCCCTATTTTCTTTTAGTGAACATCTCCAAAGTTTTCTCATCATAATACATATTTGAGATAGGTATGGAGGAATGGGTACCAGACACCAATTTTCTGTTCAAAGACTCTGTTGGTTTCACTTTTAGCTTGGGAAACACAACTTCCTCAGCTTGTTTTGTCTGCTTCTTCTCAAGGCGATAGATCAAAGAACTATCTTTCCTCATGCAGATGGCTTTCAATGATTAAAAGTTATCAGTTCGTTTGAACATTTTGAGTATGTTTTCAAATTCATAACCACTGAACATAGTTGAGTGATTGATCAGTTCTAATTAAGCCGGTTCTTTTAAGTCATGGATTTTCAGGGCATTTACAATAGCAGAGTACTCTGTAAAGAATTGGACCTTCCCGAAGATCCTTTTAACCATAAACATGTTCCAAGTACTGTCATACTTCCAAGCAATGATTTTCTGATCTTTTTTTACTTTTGGAGTAGACACACCTCTAATCACTTCTGCAGTGGTTAACTGTTCTTGAAGTTTCAGTTGGGAGGGTTCAACAAACCACTCAGGGTATTTATGAAGCACAAGTGCCAGATAGTCTTGATCTTGATGGGTTAGCTGCATGTCTTTTGCTAACACTCTAGATCTTGGTTTCTTGTTGATGATTTCTTCTTCTATCTTCTTGAGCCTATCTTTATTTTCATTAATTAGCTTGAGAGTGGCAGCTCTTAGTGAATTTGTTTTCATATTCCTTAGTTTTCTTCTTGTGAAGCTTTCACTTGAAAGATAATCCTTCATTTCCTTATCAGACATGCTATAAGGATCCGAATATAGGGGTTGAGGAGTTGATGTTGTTTTCTTCATGGCTGACAGTTTTGGCACATGAGCCTTTTGAGAAAGAGTTCTCTCATACTCAGTTTCAAAGGTGGGGTCATACAGTTTCTTTCCGTTCTCATCTTCTGCTTTCATTCCCTCATATGTCATGCTAAAAACTTCATTAGCATCATATCCATGGTTAATTAAGAACATGGTCTCACTATAAGGTCATCTGTTTTAGCCTATTCAACCATTTCATGCATAGATTTCTCTTCTTGTACAGGACTATCAACTGCTACAGGCTCATCAGCCACATATCCTCCTTCAATCTCTCCTTCTTCAAGGTAAATAAAAACAGCTTGTTTCTTCAATTGAGCCTTAGCTTTCTCATGCTCTTCCAAGAATTTTGCTATTGCAGCAAGACTTCTGGGATCATCTTGTTTGGTTTTCTTTACCGGTTCTTCTTCTTTCATAGGTCTCTTTCCCTTAGATTTCTCAGACAGATACTTCCTCCTTCTGGTGTAAGTTTGTATTGAATGGCAAGATAAGGATTTAGGCTTTTCAACTTCCTCAGGCAATTTTTTAGCCTATGTTTGTTCTTGATCATAAGCAGCAGCAGCTTTTTCTTCCTTTTCTCTTTCTTCTTTACATATCTTTCTAATTATTTATTTTTGCTCATCAGTCAAAGACACAGCAAGAACTATTTGCATACTTAACTCCTTCTCCAGAGGGACAGGAGATTGAGGAATGACCATAATAGGTTCAGTACCAGTCCTTTGGTCAACTATAAAATCCCAAAATTCATCATAAATAATGAATTCTTCAGATGTAAAACTATCTAAGGCATTGATCATCTCATTGAATTCAGTCTCTTCTGCATGCATGTTGGTTGTTTCCTCTGAATATTCCACTATTTCCAATCTAGATTCATCTTGTTTTGCCTTGCTTGGTTCTGCTGCTTGTTCTGAGAATCTCATTCTTTTACCAGGAAGAGAGTCATCACTCTTCTCCTCTGAAGTGCTTTCAGATTCAGTTTCTTGCTCATCTACTTGCTTGACTTCTGATTCAGCTTCCCTCTTGATTTCAACAAGCATCTCATGTTCCGCTACTCTCTTGTTCAGAAGTTCATTTTGTTTCTGCAAGTTAATGATAATCTCATCTTGCTCTTCAACTAGTTCTTCTTGTTCATCCATGGCTACTATTTGAATGGATAGTGTCTAAGTGACCACTTATCTCATCCCTTGCTTGTTGAATAGCAGTAGTTAAGTTGTTAATCTCCTTATCTTTCTCTTTCTTTTTGGCCTCATACTTTTCTTTTAACTCTTTCAACTCAATCTCCATTTCATCAACTTCAAGAAGTCTAACTTGAATGATGCTTGCTCTTCTAATCAGTACTCTTTCCAACTTTCCAACCTTTTGCATTAGCTCAAACATCAATTCATCTTTTTCATCTGGTTTGTTCATACCAGATTCAGCAAAGCTCTCTAAAGGAGAAGCCTCAAAAGTGGTTTTCTTCACAGACATTTGAATATATTGATCCTCCTCATCCAAAGATGATTTGGATTCTTTAGATGAGCTGGTGGAATCTCCAAACTCAGTTGGATCAACACCAGTAGGGAATGTTTGAGGTGGTGATTTTGGAGAGTGGTGAGGTGGTGATTTTGGAGAGTGATGAGGTGGTGATTTTGGAAAGTGATGAGGTGGAAGTTTCTCCCCTCAGCTTCCTTTTCCTCTCTCTCTCTTCCTCCTCAATCTCCTCAGATGTCATCTTTCATTTCCATTTGTCACTCACAGACCTTTGTGACTCAGGGTGGAGAGAGCTTTGGCCTTCATTGCTTGATGCAACTTCTAAGCTCTGGTCAGGGAGAGGTTGAGAATCACCTTCACCAGCTGGTGTCTCAAAAAGGGCATTGATCTCTATAGTAGTTGTTGGTGATAAGACTGGGCTCTCAGGTTCTGTCACTGAGCCTTCAGTCAAGGTTTCCCCTATGAAGCTAATCTTAGGGTCTGCCTCAACATCCAGTTCACCGATGACATTTCCTGATTCCCATAGTCACCTTCTAAGGCTGAACTCTACAATGATCCTGTCTCGGATTCATTGAGCCAACTTGTCAGCTTGTCTTGATTTGCTTGGATTGAAAAGTGGCATGTTGACTAGATCCAGACTATCATAATAGTTCAAGGTCTGAAAATTGAAGATCTCTTGCTGCCCTTGAACTTTCATGATGATTAGAGCTCTCCTGTTGCTTTCATACCTCCATCCAATGATATAATTCAAAGTTGATGGAGATGACGTTGCCCTTTGTATCCCTTCCTCAAATAGACTCTATAATAAGGAGTCTATAGAGTCCACATTAATATGAACTTGTGGAAGTTGTTGAGCAGGCACAATTACAAGTAAGGATGGTGAGTCCTCAGTGTCCATACTCCCTGAAGAACTCCGAGGTTCTATGGTAGTAATGACTTTCTCCCCCTTTTTGGTAGCATCACCCTTCCACTAAGGAACTGACATCCCCCAGATGTAGATTTTGCAGTCATGTTGCAACACCATAATCACTATCTGTATAAGCATACAGATTGAAGTCAGGATTCTTTGGGTACCATAAACCAAGTGTTGAAGCACCTTTGAGGTATCTTAGAATCCTCTTGACAGTGATGAGGTGAGACATCTTAGGGTTGGCTTGATATCTTTCACAAATACATGTAACAAACATAATATCAGGCCGACTGGCAGTAAGATACATTATAGACTCAATCATAGCCCTGTATAAGTAATCATCTACACACTCCCCCTCAAGATCAAGTCCAAGAGAGTGGTTTCTAGCTATGGGTGTCTTAGCAATATTACAATCAGTAATATTGAACCTCTTGAGTATGTCCTGAACATACTTTGACTGACTTATGAAGATGTCATCTTCAACTTGCTTCACTTGAATTCCCAGAAAGAAATTGAGTTTCCCCATGGCACTCATTTCAAATCTGTCTTTCATCAGCTTCTCAAAGTCTTTGCAGAGCTTTGGATTAGTCGAACCAAAGATAATGTCATCCACATACACTTGAACTAGCAATATGTCATTTCCCTATCCTTTTATGAAGAGAGTTCCATCTATAGTACCTCTCTTGTATCCATGTTTGCAAAGATACTCAGACAATGTCTCA
>BJCM01030234.1:0-13799 GCA_018326385.1 Flaveria bidentis | reverse complement strand
TAGAAAACCTATTTTCTAAATTGGTGTCATTATTTATTTGTATGATCTTATCAACGAATAAATACTTATTGGTGTTTGTTTGGCTTGTTATTGGGTATGACCCGACTTGGATCATATTACACTAGCCACATCAATTTAATATGTATCTTGGGTAGATCAATTCCTTCATTACATTCATTCATTCATTAATGCATGCATTCATCATCATGTTCCTCTTTCATTATCTTTCACTTTACGTTACATAATACTTCGTTCATTCATTATCATAACACGTAAATTCATGGGAAAGATAAACACACATCATCATAAGGAACGTAAACATATCGTTCATACATCATCATGCAGGGCATCATAAATACATAACATACATAATGTATAACCATGCAACATCATCATCATTATCATAAGCATTAATCACACATCATTACATGCCCATCCTTCCATCTATGACCTCAAAAGTCAACTTTCATAACCCTCGAGAATCTCCTAGGTTAAAGCCTACATTACTCCTTTTTCCCCAAAAGGTCAGAATTTTTCTAAGTGTTCATCCGCATTTGATCCTATTGCTCATCCACATTTCCTACAGTTCATCCGCATTTGCCTTATTGTTCATCCTCATTGGATTTACTTCATCCGCATTTAATTCATTTCATCCGCATTTGTCATCCGCATTTGCCTAACTCATCCGCATTTAATATACTCAGTCAATGTTCATCCGCATTGACTCACTTCATCTACATTGACTTACATTGCTCATCCGCATTTCCATACTTAGTCAAATGCTCATCCGCATTGACTTCATCCGCATTTCCCAGACTTAGTCAAATGCTCATCCGCATTTCATGCACTTAGTCAATATTCATCCGCATTGACTTCATCCACATTGACTTACCCATTAGTTAATGTTCATCCGCATTAACCCTTTTCATCCGCATTTACTTCCAAACACTTAGGCAGATTTAGAAACTTATCAAGTGGATCTAAAACATCATATTCAATTTCCATGCACCATTTATCATGTTCTAAGCTTAATTCTTACCCTCTAAGCCTTAGAAACACAATCATACATCATCAAGCATGAACATAGCCACACATCGCATCATAACATCATCATGCACACATTCAAGCATACAGGTCCGAAACCCAGTTTAATAAAAACATACATTCATGCATTTCCATCCCCTAAATCATATAAAACCAGTAAAAGAGGGGTCCTAGAACTCACCTTTGCAGCTTTTGAGAATGGCTTCCTCCAAACTCATTTGCAAATTGAATTCAACCGTTTAGAGGCCCACTAAAAACATACCCGAACACATACAAACACACATAAGCATAAACCCAAGGATAAGACCAGTCAAGAACACCATAAAAGCATGAATTCTTAACTTGAATTCGAATTCTTTCTTGTTCTTCCTTCAAAGCCGAGAATTTTCTATTCTTTCTCCCTCTAAAACCGAAGATCAGTGGTGTATATGACATATGGGTGATCATATCACCTTTTACACCCACTTTTCAAACATTTTGTCCTTTTGGACACTTTTTACCCCTAGACTTGGGTTTTATTTCTTTTATTCTTTTCTTTCACTTTATTTGTTTTTTCCTTGACTTTAAAATAACCGGGTGTTATAGTTTCTAATATCTCAGCTTGATAATCTAAAAGTCTAGCATAATGTTCATTCAACCCACCTTCAAAGTCATTAAATAGTTTCTAATATCTCAGCTTGAACCTAATGAAAACTGTGATGAGCATATATGTTCATCATTTAGTGTTTTTATGTGAAAAGAATTCTCACATGTGACCCGCAAGGCCTAGACACTTCCAAACATCTTTTTTTCCTTACCATCTTCTATAGTTTCTACGATCCCACATATTACTAACAACCGATTATGGTTTTTTACTGTGAACAATAATTGATTACCATCTGAAACGCCATAATCAATCATCATTTCCTTTAATTGTACATGACTCTCAAATTTCATTACTTTTATGGGGTTTAATAATTTTTTATCCATATTGGGATTATAACAAGAATATACAACACCTACATCATCCATATCCTTTTCATAATCTTGTTCACTTACACTCCAATAATTAATAGAATTAGAATCAAACTCATTCATGTTATTGTTGTCAAAACAAAATAAATTCAGAAAAGGATCATTCATACTAACATCTTCGGTATCAAAAATCTAACAAAAAGAAAATCACACCACTTTAAATATGAAAAAAACTATATATGATCATAATATCAAATCATATTCTAGACAAAATAAAACTAGTAATTGATTAAAACCTGAAATACTAACAAAAGAGTAGTTTACATGGGTCCTACATGTTGCTCGATTTGTACAGATAAAGGCTGGCATCATTTGCATTATTTATTGCATCAACACTTGACATAGCTTTAAAATAATATAGATAGGATAGATATGGTTGGTCGTAGGTCCATAGAAAGTCATCGGTGGAAGCTGGTGGTCGATGTGCAAGGAGAGGGTTGAAGGTGATGGGGAGGGTCAAAGATGATAGGGTGGCTCATAGGTGATGGAGTTAGTCATAGGTGATGGGGTGGGTTGTAGGTAGGACGATGATGGTGGCATCTTTCCAGAAGTTCATCCAATTGAGTTAGGGTTGCTGTCTGAGATAGTTAAGAGACAAGATTCTTTTGCTTAGGAACTTTGAATGGAACAACAGATGAACGAGTAGCTTTGAACTCCACTTCCTTGTTAGTTCTTAAAGGGATTTGCTTCTATTCATATCTTTAAGCACATCTGCATCTTCTTCTTTTGATATTACATAATCCTTGGGTTTAGGAGGTATCATTGACATTTAATAAGTAAATGTTTCATAAGATTTTTTATTTTGAACCTTGATGGGCAGCATTATATCCTTTATTGACATGATTCTTACCCTAGGCTTTCTCTGTTGCTTCTCTTTTTCTTATCCTTAATTGTATTGAAGGGAGATGATCCGAGACCGTGAGACACTGGTGTAGATCTCGGTTAGGTGGGTGAAAAGCTTGTTAGAGGTCTCAGCAAATGAGATGATAGGTTGAGTCGTATCCGAACAACTTCCAAGAAGTGCCCCGAGAAAATTTTGTCTTGGAGAAACCAGAGACAATAAGCAGGATTCAGTTTTACTTCAAGTTATTTTGGTGGTGGTTCGGGTCGACCATCAACAAATTTTTCAAGTTCAAGACCCATGAGCATGGATAAGAATTGTTTGCGCCATGATGAAAAGTTTTTTGTAGTTAGTTTGATTGGGAAATGGGTGTGGGTTGAAAGCTCAATAATGGTGGAGGAAGACATGACGTGTCTGGTTGCATTGACAGAAAAAGAAGACAAGCAAAGGTGATATTTTGAATCGAAAAAACTCAGACGAGTTAGACAGCTCTGATTACCATTTGAGGATTGTATATTTGATATATTAGATAATTTTAAAGTGACAAATACAATATTAATATAGACAATACAATGAAAGGGAAAAAAGCTAATTCTATGGTTTTAGCTAAATGAAAGGATGACCATCTTACAATTATACACATTTTAAATATACATACAACTGAGGATTAGGAATTAATGATGCAATATTATTGTGATTTGGTTACCATTTGGTGATATTCCGTATACAATCATTGGACAAGATCCAATATCAAATAAAATTGTGGATGAGCACGAATCAAGTTGAAAATATAGACCATTGACTTATATCATGTTGAATATTGGATAAGTGTCTTAGTCTATAACAAAGCTTTACTCAACCGAAACTAAAAAATAGAAAAAAAATGAAATAGAAAACGGAGGTGAGATAGGGGGCGTAGAGGCGGCAATCCGTCTTGTCTGGGGTTTGCATTTGGTGGCGGCGGCTAGAGTTTTTATTTTCCATGTTGATCAATAGTAACTAGAATTACAAGTTACTAAATAATTTATTAGAATATATAGAAAATAAAATGCAAATATAAGTTACCTAATGAGTTCTTGAGCTCAAGATCTAATACTCATGTTACTTGCTATTTTAATTACAGAAATGATTTGAATTGATTTAATGGATAATCGAATGTGTTCTTTATCAAAATCAGATGATTCTGTATTTACAATAATTTCCTTTTTTTTGCTATAATTATGTATTCCTTGCTTTATTATTCGTTTTGTGATTTGCGATATAGTTCATTGTACTAGAGAAACAATCCAAATTATTGAAGAACATTGCCTAACAAGGTGTTGGTAGAAGGTGAATTCTGCACAAAAGCAGGTGAACCATCTTCCTTTTCATCTGATTTCTTTAAACAATCAGGTATCACATGAGGAACACCCAACCTCCAGCTTCGAATCGCGACTACGTTCTTTAATATGGCCTCAACTAGCGATTTCTCACTACGGTTATACAGTGATGAAGAAACTGATGCAGCTGATGAGGATGCCACTGTTACATTATCGTCATTCGTGTCCCACCCGCTGAGTCGAATATGTTCCAGTTCATCTGCTACTTCTGTCATCGACGGTCTCATATCTCTATGAAAAGCCAAACATTGAAACGCCAGTTCAGCAACCTTGTGAACTGACGAAAGTGTCCACGCATCTCTATTTGACTCTAAAAATGGATCGATGAGATCATCCACACGCCCTTTCCCGATCTTTTCTATAGCGAGAGCAGCCAAGTTTATTTCACTATGATGATGCGAAAAATCAACCACCTTTAAAGCGGTTATTATCTCCATAAGAACCACCCCAAAGCTATAAACATCACTTTTATCTGACAAATAGAAGTTTTGATGGTATTGTGGGTCCACATAGCCTGGCGTCCCTTGTGGGGCGGTTGATACGTGCGAGTCATCTAACATCCCGAGTCTTGAAAGACCAAAATCGGCAACTTTTGAGTTATAATTATAATCTAGAAGTATGTTACTGGACTTAACATCTCTATGATATATGGGTGGGTTCATGGAGTGAAGATGAGCAATAGCTTGTGCAGTTTCGACTGCAACAGCTAGTCTTACCGTCCATGGAAGACCTTTCCCTCTTTCGCGCTGCAGATGTTGTGAAAGTGTCCCATTTGGCATGAATTCGTAAACAAGAATCTGTTCACCTTGTTCAATGCAATAGCCCAAAAGGCGAACTAGGTTCGGGTGGTTGACTGTAGAGATAAGTTTGATCTCGTTCAATATTTGATCAATTCCACTTCCATCAGTTTCTCTGTGTCGTATCTTCTTAATCGCGACCCACGTATTGCCGTTTAGCTTTCCAGCATAAACTGTGCCATATGCACCTACGCCTAATCGTTGTTTCTCAGAGAAGGAGTTGGTGGCCCTCTCAATTTCTTTGTAGTGGTAAAACGGGACATCAAAGCTACTCGTGGCTTCTGATAGTTGGCGTTCTGCGAGACGTTGGTTTCTCCACGCAGCTTGTTTTCTAAGGCAATAGCAAGCAAGCGCCACAATTGAGATCAAAGAAGTTGCAGCGATGATTCCTGAGCAGTATACGTGAAGTATCTGTTAGTGTTACAACGTTATTATATGAAGATAAGGTGTAGTCAGCAGTGTATGCATGGGTGCAAATTTTACCTCCGACGAGCACGGCTAGTCTTGTTTTTCCGCCACATTCGCCAGACATGAATCTTGAAGCTCCACAGTTCTTCACTGTTGCAAGCTAATTAGATCAGCACAGAGGACAATCTTGTACATATATAAATCGTTTAAGGTGTGTTTAAGATTGATTCCTTATTAATTTGAGATAACAGTGTCAATCTACATATTTCACTCCCACATACACTTTTTATAACACATTATCATTTGTTTGCACTAGAGATGTTGGGTCACAATGAAAGTCCCTGAGGCATGATTGGTACGGTTTAGATTGTTCCACAATTTACAGAAGAGAAAGTCAAAGTCAAACGCAATTAAAGCATCAATCCAATTCATATGCCATATTAATAAGAAATCCAGGTGGTTACCTATTAAAATAAACTCTACACATGAAAGGAATTAGTCTCTTTTAATATTTTAACTTCCTACTCATTCGAAGATGACAGCTTATATCCTTTGACCAAATAATCGATAAGCAAAGATTGTTGACCCTTCAATAAAGTTGAAATACAACCATAACAATAGTAATTTATTGAGGAATTAGTTTTTATTTGTTTTTCTTAACAACTGTCACGCTTTGACATTTTTTTTACATATTAATTTTCGAATAAACGAGAACTAAAAACACAATATTTACTATAATTACCGTAAAAGTCATATGGTATATCATTTAAGCAAAGTGTATAAATAGGCTATGCCGCATTTTAATAGATTACATAAAGGCTTGTAAAAAATATCTACATTTTTACCGAGTTAAGCATAAGTAGATCTAGTAAGTTTTGATGTTTTATAAAGTTAGGAATATATCATTATGATTCTTTTTTTAAGTGTAATGTTTTATAAAATTATCGAACATATCGTTTTCGAAAACTAACCTCTCCGACAACCATTTCCGGCAATGAATCCATCTCCAACGTAGCCTTCATTACAATAGCACCGATACCCCATCGTCTTGTACTCGGCCATGACATTCCTACAAACCGCGTTCGGAGCACAACCGCATTCCCCGCGAACCCACCAACCCAACTCGACCGACTGAAACCCCAACGACACCACATATTGCTCCCGATCAAATTAACCGTGAAAGACGAGAACAAAATCCGGCAACCGGCTGCATCAAGTCTTTTCAAACTCAGCAACTCCTCATCTTCATCTTGGGTGTCCACCATGAAGCAATTCACGCTGCTACTTCTCCCCGAATCACACCGTCGCAAGTTCAACTGATTCTCAACTTAGCAGTGGACATCACGCAATCATTCAACGTCGAGCTGCACTTCTCCATAAGCAAAGCGTTGCGAGAAGTCAACGCGAAGTTGCTGGTATTCAGCAGATTGATTTGTTCAAAGGGGCGGTGGCAATCTGCTGGAAAGTTAACGAGTATGTGATCGCTGGTGATGTTCTGAACGCTGTATATTCCGATGTACATTTGTCCGGCGTCCGTACAGTTGAGAGGAATTTCACAGCCATTGGAGAAACCAAAGGGGTAGGAAACCGAGGTTCTGTGAGCTCCTGTTACATCTGAGCAAACCCTAGTGCAGTTTGCTTTAACGGAGGTTGATGACGGTGATGTGATTATCGGAATTAAGAAAAAGAAGAGGAAATGAAGGATCATAATTGAATGGTTACGGAAGTTTCACCGGAGATCGAAGGTTGCAACTTCATGATTACTCCATATATATATATATATATATATATATATATATGGTGATTAATTAATGGGGAGATTTCACAGAATGATAATGATCGAGTGCTTTATCAAAAGCCCTGAGAGGGGTTGAGAGATGGAGAAAGAGAGAGAGAGAGGGATGTCGTAGTATGAGAGCATTCACGGCAGTTCACTATCTTTCTCGCTGTGATTCATATCTATACTACCACTGTGTACCAAACTAGATTTAATACTAATGTATTACATAAATTAAATAAATAAAATATTAAAATAAAATATAATTAAGATTACGTATTATTAAGACCGCAAGAAATTAAAAATGATATTAACTTTTTAAATTTTTTTGTCAAATCAAAAGTATACATTTTTAAGGCAAACCGTTCATTTTTAAAAATTTCATTGCTATAGTTTTCATTTTTAATTATTTTTGTTTTATAAAAACTTTACTTTTTAAAACATCAAATTAATTTTTTTTTTGTATTTTTAAAAAAGTTTGATGTTTTATAAAAGTTTGTTTCTTTAGAAAATAGCATTGATTAAAAGATATATTTCTTAATCTATTAAAAATATTTGTGATCTAAAAAAGGATTAAAATATTTTATTAGTAATTAATGTAATTATTTAAAAAGAAATAAAAGCAAACATTTTTTAAAGAAAATAAATGTGATGCTACCACACATCCCCTTTAGTTGCTCTTTATTAGTTAGCGTTTGACATCAAGGAATGAAAGACAGAGAATTAAGGTTGATGAAAAATAGCATGAATGATTGCCAAAGAAAATGAAATGAATCATTACACAAGTAATCATATTCCTTTTATTCACACCAAATCCATTCCATCAACTCCCTATTATTTTTTTTTCATTTCATCCCATTTGATCCTTAGCCACGACGATACGCCCACCACGACCACCATGCCCACCACCACCAGCCACCACTACCAACCACCACGGTATCATCAAGATCAAGAACTACTAGCCACCATCACCGCCACCAATCACCACCAGCCACCAACACAATCGGCCATCATCACCGCCACCAATCACTACCAGCCACCAACATAATCGGCCATCATCACTACCACCAATCACCACCAGCCACCAACACAATTGACCACCACCACAACCACCACTACCGAAGCCACCACTAACCACCAACATCGCAAACACCGCCACTACCAATCATTACTACCGACCACCATAGCCACCGCCCCCGATTGCCATGCACCACCTCCACTGGTTGCCACCACCACCACCGCCACTGGACACCATCACCACAGGGAACCACCACCGGCCACCAACTATCACCACCAAAACCACTTATACATTTCATTCCTTCGTATATTCCTACTTAACAAAAAACACAAAGCAATGATTCATTATATTTGTAAAACGTAACCAAACAGGACAATAAAATGTAGTTATTCATTTCCTTCTCTCATCCATTCCATTGTATTCCTTTTTCAATCGGGTACCTCATACCAAACATACCCTAGAGTAGAAAAATTAGGATATAGACTCATGTATTACCCGAGATATTATATTAAAACTAAGAACAACAAATCGAGCAAAATTCAAAAGGATGGAATGATTTAATCAACATGATCTAGGTATAATCTTATTAGTATAAATTTTTACTTAATTGGCAAAATGTCTATAATTAAAACTTAAAATACTTTGATAATAATCAACTATCTTCAACATACATGCTTTAAATCAATTTCATCCCAACGATCTAAAATCGAGTACTACCATCGTACATCATCAAAGTTCAAGTAAAATTTCATTATTAATGATGTTAAATGCAAAATCAACATTGAATATTGATTCAAAAAATATTGAACTAAATCCAAATTCATCACAAAGAATATATGAACATCATAGATCAAAACTTGCAAGAAACAAAATCTTAATGACATCTTAGTAGAAACTAAACTCTTACCTTAAATCATACGACTACTTTGAGAGCCGGTTCAAAGTGTTGTCAAATCATAGAGCAAAATTAATTAACTTGAAATTGATATTGTGCACAATGAGTGTGAGGCAGAATGACCTACGCATTAGGCTTTTGAAAGATGAAAAACACTCAAAACTGAAATTGAAGAAGTAGATAAGAAATGTAGAGTTCGATGTCTATGGAGTGGAAAAAAGATAAGCCTGAGGTAGAGTGAATATGAATTAGAGTCTCCTAAAAATATGCAGGACTGGTTAAGGGATGGTCAATACACTTCGTCTCATAATAGGGAGAGTGTTAGAACACTTAACAGATCAAATGCGGAATCAAGACTTTGATTATGATACTATGAACACAAGTAAACAAGAGACGGAAACTAAAGAACAAGATATTGGATTTCAAGATTGTAGTATATTGTTTCTCAAGTTCTTTTACAAGTGATACAAAGCATAAGAAAAAGATATAAGGACTTGAGATACTTTATACTATATCCTACAGCCGGCCATACTTAGAAAGGCAGCTGGAAATATTGATCTAGACAACAAAATCAATGTAGAGTCAAAAGGCAAATCTGCCTTATGACTAGTGACTATGACATGCCATAGCTCACATCCTAATGCATTACAAAAAAGATAAAAGTACATAAAATAGAAGGTTATAGACTCTTGACCTCAATGTACAATTACAAAAAGCATGGACCTTTCACTAACTTGTATAAGTTGATAAGTCTTAAGAGTTGTAGCGGAAAGTTAGTTAGCTTTATGAAAAGTACATCAAAGAAAACATGTTCTTCAAAGTCTTCAAAAGAAATCTGTCTTCACTTCATTAGCTTCGAAAGAATTTGTCTTTAAAGCTTTGGCAAACTTTATTTTTTGCTTCGAAAGATTTTACACTTAGAATATTTCTTATGCAAGGTGTAAAACTTCTTAAGCAACTTCTACTTTTCTATCACCACCAAAACCACTTTTACATTTCATTCCTTCGTATATTCCTACTTAACAAAAAACACCAAGTAATTATTCATTATATTTGTAAAACGTAACCAAAAAGGACAATGAAATGTAGTTATTCATTTCCTTCTCTCATCCATTTTATTATATTCCTCTTTCAATCTGGTACCTCATACCAAACATACCCTAGAGTAGAAAAATTAGGATATAGACTCATGTATTACACGAGATATTATATTAAACTAAGAACAACAAATCAAACAAAATTCAAAAGGATTGAATGATTTAATCAACATGATCTAGGTATAATCTTATTAATATAAATTTTTTACTTAATATGCAAAATGTCTATAATTAAAACTTAAAATACCTTGATAATAATCAACTATCTTCAACATACATGCTTTAAATCAATTTCATCCCAACGATCTAAAATCGAGTATTACCATCATACATCATCAAAGTTCAAGTAAAATTTCATTATTAATGATGTTAAATGCAAAATCAACATTGAACATTGATTCAAACAATATCGAACTAAATCCAAATTCATCACAAAGTTTATATATGAACATCATAGATCACAACTTGCAAGAAACAAAATCTCAATGACATCTTAGTAGAAACTAAACTCTTACCTTAAATCATACGACTACTTTGAGAGCTGGTTCAAAGTGTTGTCGAATCATAGACCAAAATTAATTAACTTGAAATTGATATTGCGCACAATGAGTGTGAGGCGAAATGACCTTCGAATTAGGCTTTTAAAAGACGAAAAAAAAAACTCTAAACTGAAATTGAAGAAGTAGATAAGAAATACAGAGTTTGATGTTTATGGAGTGGAAAAAGGATAAGCCTGAGGTAGAGTGAATATGAATTAGAGTCTCCTAAAATATGCAGGACTGGTTAAGGGATTGTCAATACACTTCGTCTCATAATGATGAAAGTGTTAGAACACTTAACAGATCAAATACGGAATCAGGACTTTGATTATGATACTATGAACACAAGTAAACAAGAGACGGGAACTAAAAGGATGCAAATGGGGGTCTAAACCTTGAGATTGACCATGTATGTATAGGGTACACAGTTCTTGTGATTGTTAGCTCAACTGTGGGTGGTCGTAATGGTCCAGAAGGATACTCGTAGGGGTCTGATCCTCGTGATCAACCATGAACGGAATAGGATCTTTGTTGCTATGCCTTGAGATTGCGATCAGTCTCTTAACTTATGTTGGGGGGCGAGCATATAACACTGATTCGTGAAAGTGAAAGATAATGAATGAATGAAACAATGATGAAATATCATGAAAAAACGTATTGAGATTTATGTTGTATGCTCACATTTTAGAAAGGAAATGTATTTATCAACTAGAAGTATTTTGTTATAAACTAAAACTCACTCCGCGTGGTTTTGTATGCATAATAGTTTACAGGTAGTTGATTATGTTATGGAGACACAGACGTGGACATGGAAGATACTATGATAGTTCAAGTCTGATATCCATACTATTAGATATGATATTGTATTAATACAATTTTTGAAGTGTAAAGGAAATAATATGATGTTTGACACAAGTATAGTTTTAAATGAAAATATTTTATTTTTCACTACAAATTTTAAGTTTATAAAAGTTTTATGCTGAATGTCCAACTGTGAGGCTTCCTGGGAACGGGGCTTTACAAATGAAAAGACGACACGTAGCCAAATAGAGATGATCAATTGATATGTATTTAGTTTTAATTAATTTTGAAATTTGATCCAAGCCAAGCCGGCTCGTTTAGATACGAACATTTTTCGAGCCAAGCTTACTTCGAGCCACGAACCTTTTGTACAGCCCTACGCGTGGCGTGAGGAATTACGTTATGAACACGAATATCAAAATATATCATGACGGCTATCACTACAACATGGAACCTCAAGGCATCTAGGAAATGGAACGAAAGAAATAAAGTAAAAAACAACAGAAAACTCATAAAAATATAGAAAGAAAAAGTTGTTAAGATGAAAATATGTGGTAAACATGAAATAAAAATGGGAAGCCTTATCAAAGTTCAAAGAGTTTAAAGAACTTGCTGAGCATGATACAAGTAACAAAGTGATAACCCTTAGATCAGATAACGGAGGAGAGTACCTGTCAAAAGAGTTCGATTAGTTTCTTTGTGAATCAAAAATCAAGAGACAACTCACATGTCGCTATACACCTAAGCAAAACGGTGTTTCAAAATGGAAAAAAGGCACCTGGTAGATATTCGTCAAAGCATGTGTCACGTGAAGAATGTTCTGGAACACTTCTGGACAGAAACTATGAAGATTGGAGCCTACCTAATCAACCGGTTACCACAAGAAGGGATTGGTTTTCAATTGCCTCATGAGAAACTGTTCAAGATCAGACCAACTATAAGTCATTTGAAGGTGTTTGGTAGTGTGTGTTACATATACCTAACAATATCAGGCACAAACTCGAGAAGAATGCTACACGGTGTATGTAAGGTTCCATATAAGGCTGATGCAACCCAAAACACCCAAAGTCTCTGTTAGGATCGTGTACTGGACGAAATACTAACTGATATACGTGTATACCAACTCAAATAGTGCAAAATCCTATTTGATTGGTGATCCAATTAGTGAGAACGCACGTAGAAACAATTGTAGATTGAATCTAAATGTTAAGAACGGTTGGTAATCGATCTAGAGTGATCTATGAACTTGGAACAGGTTCTTAGAAGTCTCTGGACGGCTAGGGTATGATTTAGTACGTAAGTATTCAAAGTGTTGCGTTTTTCCATGATTTAAGTGGTATTTATAGGTTAGGGTTTCTCATTCGTGCGACCGAAACATTTGCATGGTTCAGTCGTGCGATTGAGTCATGCGGTTGATCCATTTGCACGACTGGGTGTTTAGTCGTGCGACTAAGTCAATTTCATGTTACAATCATGCGACTGATCCAGTCTCCTGGTTCAGTTGTGCGACTGGTTCATTAGCATGAAGTTGTTCATGCGTATGGTCCATTAGCATGGGCCATTCGCATAAGAACTTCATATGCCTAAGTTTGAATATATTTCTCAATAATTTCATTACTAAGATTAATTCAAACAACCACAAACCTATATAATTAGTTCAATATGCGTTAATAAATAATAAACATTCATACACTGAAAGATTAAACATTAAGATCATTCATCACATAATCTGTTTCATTCAATTCACATATTTAATTACATTGAGGACATGACAGACATATTACATTAAGATCGTAAACTAGGTACATATGCATCTACAAACTCCCCCTTGGACCTAGTTTCTATCATTGTCTGGCATCCTTCATTAGCTCGTCGAACTTCTTATGGCTTTCCTCAACTGTGACTCCTGCGTGTATCTCAAAAGCAAAGCAGAGTCTTATCATATTTTGAAATTGGAGGGCCAGCATAGTATCCTGCGGATCATAGAAAAATGGCCACCTGTATAGAGTATAAACATCATTAGCTGACAGGTTGGTTAGCCACATTGGGTCAAATACCCTGATGGTCTCTATTTGACGCTCTTTTTGTAACACTATGACCACTTCTCCTGTTTGCTAGTCATAATACCACCACTTGAAGTGGGGAGTGAAGTCCTGTGGCATTTCCCTCATAGGGATCTTCGACATAGT